>VXAA01001241.1:434341-507431 GCA_013399115.1 Anseranas semipalmata | reverse complement strand
TTTTTTTTTTTTTTTTTTTCCCCTGAATCCAGCTCTGCCTCAATTGTCTGAAGATAATGTGCAGGCCGGTAAGGCACAGAAAAACAGATACCAGCAACTGGTCAGTCTACAGCACTTGAAGCTTTTCCGGGGATTTTCAAAACAGAATTAAGATATATAGGATTAATATATTTCTCCATTGATACAAACCAACATTTGAAGGAAGAATCTGTACTACTAAACTGAAAGTCCATCAGCATTCTTTTGAACGACTGTGGTACTAATGCTCTAAGCAAGCTCTACTGAAAAATTCTAAAAGCATCTTTTGCATCCACTACAGTAAATGGTATAATGTATAATAGAGAAGTGGGATTAAGGCAAAAAATATTCTTGAAAAGAAATCTACTGTTTTCTCATTAAATCTTAGACAATCTTTGCTTACTCCCTACAGAACAAATAATAAAATAATGATTAAATAATATATCACGGAATATGGGGAAGAATGGGAATCTGAATTCTTTAGGAAAGCTGTCTGGTCGAAGTTAAAAAAAAGAAAAGCAAAAGTATTTTAAAGTTAACCTTTATATAAAGTGAAGTTGGCGCTATCACTTGCATCCACAGATGTTGGGCTCAAAAATAAATAATTATTACAATAAATGTGAACTTCCACTCTGGATTTTTTATCATGTATATACTAAAATGCCAACAATATGTCATGCCTAAGAAACATCCCTTTATCCCATTTTAAAGCCAGTATTCAACTTAAATGGTAAGTCATATCTCTTGATCTTGTTTTGTAAAGGTTGTACTTGCTACAGGCTTAACACAACTGTGGGAGACAGTATGGAAAGGATCGATAAAGCAGTATTACCCTTTGTGATAGTGAATCTCTGCAGGACATTCCAGCTTAACTCTGTTGCCTGCACTTACGCTTCATATTTTCCCACTGGGAGAATGGGCTAAAACATAGTAATGGACGAACAAGACAAGAAGAGGCGTGTAAAAATTCCCCTCTTGTTCCTTCCCTGCAGTTGCTTGCTTCCTTTCTTTAAGCCATAAAAAAAAAAATCTTAAAATACAGAGTTTATATATGAAGAAAAAAATATACTCACAAGCCCTGCTGAACGCAGGTCCTGGCTTCATCACACACTGTGTAGATGCAATAGGTTATGAGTTTAGTGCCAGAAAGCTGTATATTATCACTGTGACTTGTACCAAATGGAAACTCTTTTGAATATTATGCAAGCATATAAGATGAGTTTGCTTCAGCACAAACTGGGCTGATAGAAACCACGTGCAGGTGATTACTGATTACAATGAGGCCAACAGACTGTATGGATGACAAGTTCTCTACAGGAGAATCTGACTTGTAAGGAAAGAGGGTTCTTGTTGTCTGAAAAAAAAAAAAAAAGACTTGAAGAGACAGGGGTTTTGGGGGCACAAAGAGAAGTAAACAGCTTCAATTATAAGTAGCAGCATGGAGAAAGTCACAGGCACTTAAGTGGGTCAGACATAAGATGAAGACTGGAACAAAGTCAACAGAGAAGAAAAGCTGAGGAGAGTTTTAAAAAAGTTTGGAAGAAAAGTTTCAGAAATTAGGACAAGTGTTTTAAACTTGAGTCAGACATGAAGGGTCTGGGAGGTAGAAGATACAAAGCTGGAGATGACAGCTAGTATATCAGAAAAGCAACTTTCTTTTAATATGGATACACACAGATCGCTACAGTCACATCACAAAGCATTAAAATACACTGGCACAAAGACTAACACAGCAGCCAAGAAGCAGTTCTGTAATAATACTCCATCAAATGTGCTAGAAGTATAAGAGTACATACATATGGAAACAAAATCAACTATCAAAATCGGTGTGCCCTTTAAATCTTGAGTATTCTAGAACCGATTACAGGGAGCCACTCACACGGTGTGTCCTTGAAAAGCGGCACGTAATGCGTGTCAAATATTCTCGCTCAGACTATTTGGAGTTCAAGATAAGAAGCTTCTCCTGAGTTTCTCTAAAACAGTGCAGAATAATAAGGAATGAAATGTAGAAGTGAGATAGGCATGAATTTGCAAGCACAGGAGTTAAAAAACAGGTGAAAGCAGTCTCTTGAAAAACAGCAGCAGGTGGGAGCAGTGAACGGCCTATTGGGAGGCAGAGAGACCAGTGCCAAGCTGAGTGAAAGGAGGCATGGAATGAACACTGATTAATTAAGAGGCCCTAAACCTACTGAACTTGCTGGGAAATCTATCACATAAGCATGCATCTCTGCTCTCATCAACTGGAGGAGCTGCCGTTTCCCTTCTGTATCTTCTTTTTCCTCCCCATCATCAAATCAATCATCTGCATCTCTTCACCTTCCCTTTTCCACCTTTACTTGCAGCAAGCTAAATCCCATGAGGTCCTGTGTCCAGACGCACCTTGGAGCGGTCATCTCTGGACAGTTACTGCAGTCAGCGTCGGTTTTCGGGAGAAAGAGAAGCAATGTGGGGAATGACTATACGGCACTTTTTTTTCCTCCTGGAGACCCGTTCCGGAACTTTCTACAGAAGCTTTCTAACGGCATGTGTGGCCTCCTAATGGGAACTTACAAATGCAAAGGTGACAACATGCAGGTGGTGCGATGCGAGCAGCCTCAGGAGGGGACAAACTGCCTCACCTCTACAGCAAAATTTAGTGTTAAGTAGTAATTACAATGAAATCCAAAAAAAGGGATGCAAAGTATTTTTCAAATAAACTCTCAAGAACTAATTGTATTACAAAGATGACTTTTCATAACTGCACAGTTATTATGTATACAGTAATTTATACAAAAAATTTCAAGTCAAGCTACAGAATGTGGGAGGTTACGTGATGCAAGTACACGGTCTGTCTGGACTTGAGAGTCGTACGCTTTCTGTGGGCTGTTTTCCTTTGGGAGCCCCAGCTCTTAAACAGCAGTTGGCTACAAGTCTGAGTAACGTGGAAGCTGTATCCAGCCCTCACATTCTTGTCAGGAAAAGCCATGTTAGTGATTAAGCCCATGGAAACCCTTCCCAAAGAACCTTATACTGCAGACACGTTGTATCTGTTCAAGACAGAGAGAGCGCACACAGCTTCTGAAACTCCCTGAATATGAGTTTGAATGTGTTTGTATTTTAATATTTCAAGTATATCCAAATATATTATTTAAAAAAAAAAAAAATGTCATTTGCATCCATCGTTGGTGAAACGAGCACTGTCATTTACCAGGGCCACATACAGGAACCGCCCGCAACCTACAAACAGGTGCTCACCCTGCAAGTGCCTCTCCCCCAGGCCCCAGAAGTGACAAACTCTGGTCCCCAGACAACGGAACAGACGGGCAAGAACAAGAGGCCGAGAGCCCCGCTGCTCCTGAGCGCGGGCGGTGCCGGAGCACGTCCCTGCCCCCTGACAAACCAGCCTGCAGGGCGGCAGGCCTGCTGCCAGAGCCTCGGGGAGTCCCTCCAGTGGCAGGGCCGGGCTGCGAAGCACCTCCAGCCTCCGGCTCTCCGAGAAGAAACCTGGCCTGCTCCAGGGCTGTGAGCCAGGGGACGATGCTGAAGGGTTTCCAAGTGAAGACCTCCCAGCCTCCGCTCCCCACCATCCCCAGTGCTCCTGCCAACCACTTCGTCATCCCATAACCAAAGCCTTCGGTAAATACAATGAAGAAAATACTACATCTTATACTCAACAGTCCTGTAAAAGTCTTCATTACCAGGTGCTTCTGCTCTAAAGAGTTATTTAAAAACTTCAGAATTTAGACATAGTAATACAAATTTGCACTGGTTACGCAAAACAACAGGTGGGTAAAGCAACCAGGTCAAATAAGTGTAATTACAGGTAAGCTATTGCATATCATTAATGATATCTACTGTAAGTGCTTTTCTTACCTGGGGTAAGAAAGGATAGGGTATGAGATGATTTCTGTCCACGCGCTAAGTGAGTGCTTTTAATATATGGCTCCCATTTACTTGTTTTCAGTACATACGCCCCAATGCAACAAAGGAGAGTGGAAATTATTTTTCATCCCAGCTCTTTTGACAGGTGTTATAAACAGCTACTATATTCCTTCTCTTGCTGGCTGGGAAATATATTCCGATATTGCACACATGAAAAAATGTCATTTTTAACACGCCCAGTGGCTTCTTATATATGCTGTCAGATCACTAGAGAATATTTTGGCATTTACGGATAAGCAGAACACTCAGTTTATGAACCAATTAATACATTTTCCATCCAACTTAAGCCAGGTGGCTATTACAAAAACTGTATTTGTGATACAGCTACACGTGCAATTGAGTGTGTTGGTCTCTGAAAACGAACTGTGCTATAGGTAAAACTAGGCTAGCAGTACAAGTTCAATTCTTTACAAAGCGGAACCAATTAAAATAACAAAGTTACCTAAAAAAAACATGTTGATGACTGACATAAGTTCATAATAATGGTACTGAGCACCAAACAATTAGACATCAGAATTAATCTGATTTTTTTATGCTAAAAAAATACAGAAATGTCTATACCTATAATTTTTTAAATATAACTATAGTTGCATATAAAAATATATCCATAGAGATATTTATTAAACATATAGATGTTTATAGAAAGATAAATAAATTAGGATCTATTCTACCTTCACTTGAAAAAAGTGATTCTAAAATAATCTTGTCAGTCCTTGATCACTGAAGATTTAAGTGAATAATTTCTCATTTCCTAATAAACAGTCTGATGAAATTTCAGCACAAAAATGGTTAAAATTCGTCATAGCTTCTCAATGCAAAATTGGATTTCACTTTATCAGAAAACTTTCAAATGCAATATTACTTTTCCTTACATATACAGCCTGCAACTTACCTAGGGCACTATTTATCATTCAGACAACTTAAGTACAACAAAAAAAAATCACCTTGAGACAAACGAGAAATTCTCTCTTGGGAAACCCAGAACTGTATTAATATGATAAGCAGTAGAGCTTCACTTTTCCTTCATTAACTCTAGCAGACATTTTTGATATTTGCCAAAAAGGAAGCTTAAATTTTTTTTTTTTTTAAATAATAATAATAAAAAAACCTCCAAGGTTCAAATACCCTCCTGGTCATATCAATCATTTTCAACTTCTCCAGCTCAACCAAGCTTACTCATTGTTACCAAAGCTTTAAAATCAAGATGGAAATCGGCTGAAAAATTCAATGCCCAGAGGGAACCCAATGCTTAGATAATGTAATCCATTTGGGAAATGAAAAGTTCATGTCAGGTATTTAGTAACCAAAGCAATTATCAGAAGCTGACTATTGAAATTGGACTGAGTAATATTTCATCAGATTTCAGCAACCCTGCTGGAACAAAGGAAAATTAAGTCAGAAATGTTGGTTATGAAGCTGAGATAAATAAATATAAACCGAAACAACTGTGCCAATTATAGCTGTTATCTTTCTATTACTATGTCCCAACTACAATGTTCAATATATACTACAGATAATATTTTTAAACCACATTGCAGTGTAGTCTGTCATTTGAATACCTATATCTGCAGTCTGCCTGTTACTGAAAGCTCTACGTGCGTGTGACTGTCTGCACATCTCTCGTTTCCAATCTCCTCGTAAAAACAGGAGAAAGACCTACCCCTGTTAGAGAAAGCAGAATGTGTAACACACCAGTATTAGTAGTATTATGACCCATACAGTGAACAGTTTGGAGGAAATCAGTCTGTCTCACGTAATCAGAAGTTTCCAAAGCAGTGGTACACCCACAGTATTATCAGCACGCTAGAGAAGTTTTAAAAAAGTGACATTTCCACTAAGATTCTCCATGTTCAGACTCTGGAAATAGCTTCATTGAATGAAGCTCTCAAAAATTACACTTTTAGAACACTTCAGTGAAAAAACAACCACATTTTCAAGCAAACAGCATAAGTTTTAAAAGAAATTTCTACCCCAAGCATAAGCTAGCATCCATGCAAATGTGCTTCATGCCTACCATACTGGGCATTTCAGTTTGATTAAATCTTTTTATACTCAAGGTACTTGAGTATAAAGTACTTATACTTAAGGTAGCTATGCATTCAGTTTAAAATAAAACACCTCATCATCTTAAAGGATCATCAAATATGCCTTGAACACGCAGACATTATGCAAATGCTGCTTAACAGAACTGTGCATGTATATGGGTATTATACACATTTGCTTTGGAAATTTACAAAGTCATACTTCAAAAATCAGAAAAAAATTACACACAAGACAAAAGAAAAAAATCTTTGGTATACTAAGATCCCTCCAGCAGAGCACAAGTTTTGACGGGGAACTGTATGCTGGGGACCAGTGCTGCCCCGCTTAGTGCCAGCTACCTCACACTGCAGCCTGAACGAAGCGCACGGGAAATGAGAGCCTGAGAAGCCCACCGCTGCTCCAACGGCCCCCCAGCACGCTGCCATCCCCGTACGGTGACACAGCCGAGGCACCATTACAGTGCTTCTTACCTAACCCACACTGTGCACGGGAGAATCAAGGAGACTGTTCAGCAAACAGCGTGACTGGTTAGCTATCCCAAGCCCCACAGAAATGGTAAATATCAAATATCATTTTTGGAGTAGTACTCATTTGCAACACCTGCTGCTTATTAGTGTCCAATGTTGGAAAAGTCTCAGATAAATACTAAAAAAAAACAGAACATGAAAATATAAAATCCTCCCATAAGAATAAAATCAACAGCGTGGCCTCTAATGCTCAGTTTGTAAGACCGGTTTGTCTATGTAAACCACTTCTGCGCTCGATACAAAAACACTGTGCCAGCTTTGTCCCCGCGATGCACCTATTTAGCTGTGCTCCTGATAAAACCTGGTCTTTTCCTGGAGTCACCAACATACACAAGCACGACTGGCGTAAGCCTCTGCCTTTGCACGTCTTCTGGCTTCCAAAGGATTCCAGGTCTCAGATTTGCCAGTGTTAACTACTCTGTTCATCTTTTTCAACAGCTAGGAAATACAGAATTTATTCTAAGGAAAATTAGTTATATTACAGTTCTTCACATGGCACATGTTTAAACAGATCTTATGTACAAAGCTGCCACACTTTGTGAGTCAGTATAGGTATTAGAACACAAAAATGTTTTAGGCAAAACAGCAGGTTACAGGGTATTTGCAAAGGAAAAGGATCATCGCCTTCAATATATCTAAAACCTTCTTGCAGAGTAATTCTTCGCCCATGATTCACAATGTCTCTGAAGAAAATACTGAAACATACCAACTAATAAAAAAAAGTATCAGGATATTCATGACTTACTAACAAGCCTAGCAGGATGGACGGAAGTAATTTAACTCTGCCCTGCTGAGTCACTTTGGCTGTCCATCTACGCAGAATGAACCTAATTAGCTGGTATCAAAAATGCCACAGCTTGAGCAGTGGGCAAAATGTATGAGGGGGAAAAAAAAAAAAAATAACAATCAGCGTGAGACACCCTCATTTCCATTTACTAAATACTAAGTGCAGTATTTTGTCCCAAATTAACTAACAGCTTATGAAGGGCTAATTTAATAGTATTCTTCAATATTCTCAGAATGGAAGAAAGATTATTTCTGAGTACCCAAGCTTATCCATCCATTTCAAATGCTTCCAGAACACACTGTATCACAGTGTATTTCAACTTGCATTTGTAACAGAACATTCAACCACAAACACTATATTAAAATAACATTAATGGTCTGTCTTAGACTCTTAAACAGATAAAAGTAGGGACAAGAATTCATGCTGACACTTTATTACGGGCTTCTACTGCTGTGCCTTCACCCGCCACCCCCACCAGACTCAACAGCTTAGGTCAGAAGGAGTACGTGTCCGGCTCTGTAACACACACCCGAACTGCTCTGCGCTGCCGCAAGCACCTAACGCCTTCATGTTTTCTGGAGGTGCCCGTCTGTCTCCAAGAGGCAGATCTGGATATAAAGAAAAGACGCATAATTTTCTCTTTTTAGCTGTATTAAACAACACATTCACGTAACAGCACAATGGCTACTAAAAATATCAAGATACATTTTAGTTTGTATATATTTGTCTCATTGATTAATGGATTCATTTTATCAACACAAACACACTACATGCAGTAAGAGGATCTATTTAGCACACATTTCATTTCACTCCATTCTTCAGTTTTTACTCAGATTTTAGCTGACATTGCCACCTCGTCCACAGAAGCATTTTGACCTTGCTTTTAGAGGCTCTTCAGCATAAAATAATTTTTGTGGTTAGAGCTTGTAA
Organism: Anseranas semipalmata; assembly: GCA_013399115.1. Lineage (NCBI taxonomy): Eukaryota > Metazoa > Chordata > Aves > Anseriformes > Anseranatidae > Anseranas > Anseranas semipalmata. The sequence goes on along the minus strand of VXAA01001241.1, from coordinate 499,205 downwards.
CTTACGCTGTATTATGGATACTTTACAGTAAGGAAATAGAAAAGCACAGACAAATGCTGACAGTACTCTAATGCTTTTCCCCACAAGTCCTCTGAAGAACCAGCCAATTACCCTGCAATTGACACAAATGACTGAAAAAAACATCCTCATTTCTAGCATTTGTAAATTTATTTGCAAGTAGCTCATCAAAATTAAATGTATACTTATTAAAGACACAAAGGCATGTTTAAATCACATTAAAGTGATGATTTTATCATCCTCCCCCCCCCAGAATATTTTTCTATGCTGTTTCTAGTAATCCTTTGCAAGCTTTAAACTTGAATCTGTTTCTTTACTAAACTGTTTTCTTGCAGTGTACGTGAATACTGGTTTGCTATAATAGGATTGCACACAAGCATCAGGCTTCTGGCATTGATCTCTATAATAGGAAAGGAACACTGAAACTTTTGCTCCTGCAGGTGAGAAAAACACACAGAAAGGACTGCATGGTGTTCCAGGAGAAATTTACAAAAAAAGAACCAGATAAAATTGTGACTAAATCAAAGATGGTTGCACTCCTTTTGGATCCGTTATAAACTGCCAAATGCTATTGACATTAAAGAGTTTTATCTAATAATAAATCATTAAGATTTGGTATTAGGTACCCAACGTTTCTGCCAGAGGACGAAAGAAGGAAGATGAAAAGCAACATGAAAGAAATAACGGCAGCAGTCGTGACTGTGATTTTAAGCTTTACTTAGAAGTTTACTCACAATGCTTTTCACAACTTTATCTGTTTCCATATATTTATGGACACATAGACACATTTCCTCCTCCTTTTCCCTGCAAATACAAGAAGGCTTTTATTTCTCTAAATAAAAATAGGAATTTACCGATCCAGAAATTTGTGGCAGAGAACACCCTGCATAACAACATTTCCACGATTCTTGGTGCTCTAGTCCCTATTATTACTACAGTGATGAGGATACTGTACTTCCTTTTAGACAACGTACCTTACTCTTTGACACATGAAACTGCATTAGGGACTGAAAGCATAATATGCTTTTAAGTTACCAAACAATAAAGAAAAATAAATAAAATCAAGAATTAACATTTAAGTTAAAACATGACAAAAGTCTGCTTTATCCTTCCAAAATAAAATCACATTTAAAAGCCAGGAAAAAAAAACAATTCAGTAAAGGTACATATTAAGAAAATGTCCACCAGTCTCATAAACACATTCCAATTATTTTTTTGAACTTGGATTTACTCCTCCTCAGTGGCAACACAAAGACCACAGGTACTTGTTATATTCACCTCAATTACATTTTTTAGAACTTATTTCTAATCAAAAGGTAGCAAATTCAAAGCTTTAACATTCAAGCCAAAAGCAACTGTGATCCCGGGTTTTCTGCTTTTAGAGCTTGCGAACTCCTCAGTGCTTACCAGAATCCTCATCATCCAGTTCTGATCCTAGTCNCCAAAAAAAATGTCCTGAGCACAAATTCAGACTACATTACATTCTTAACCTAGTAAGCTCTATGTTTTATTTCCCAGGAAGTGCTTCATTTGCACTGATCCTTTACCACAACCTGCTTCAAAGCTCCTAAATCAAAAGCCTCTGTTTGCAAATCCAGACATGGACTGTTCCGAGTGTCCCTCCAAGTAGGGAACAGAAGAAGATACTGGTTTCACAGTTCCTGTGCATAGGCATGAGAAGGCTCTAGTACTCGTGCAATAAGCTTATTTTTAAATATTTTTCTGTCTTCATATATTTAGTTGCTTATGTTTTATTTTTATGTTTCCATCATGCAAGAAAAAAATGGATGATGTTTCATATTTAAGTAGAGAATAATTGTAATCAAGCTTCCAAGTTGTGACATGGCTACAGTAACTCCTGATTGTTATGGTTTGCTATATATAAACCATCTAAATTTAATTTTAATCTATTCTTCGTGAAGACGTGGTGTGTCTTTCATTTGCAAAACCGAGACCTCTGAAACATGGAGTAGCACCCACACCATGAAGGGCACGTTTTGTGTGACCTAATGCAGCCATTGGGGCTACCACAGGAGATCTTTTCCTGCCTCAGCATATCGTCACATTATCGCAGGAGGGTAACGAGGCCACACTCAACATTTCTGCAGCATTAGCCCCACGGACATTTGCTGGAAGGGCAGCATCTTCAACTGTGGGGGGAAAAGCCCACTGAGGACAAAGTTGCTAATTGTTGACTCATGCGGAGTTAAAGCTTTGTGGAATAGACTCCACAGGGCTCCACCCTACACGCGAGTGCTACATGACCTGCCACGGTGCAAGATCTTACGGGGAAAATGGAAAAGTGTCATCAACTAGTCTTGCTCACTGTTTGAATCAGTGAGGAATTACAATGCTACTTAACGGTATACTTTAATCAAAGGCGAAAAGATAAATACAAACTCTACAAATCTAGTCTAAATCTTCATCCAAAGACTGATTACCTGAGGTATACGCAGAAAGGGTACATTTAATCTCTCATCTTAGTTTGAGCAGCTAGATAAATTACAGAAGCCCACATAAAATTGACCTTCAACTACCACTTTCTGATAACAGAGAGGAGTTTCTCACCTTTTCTTTTATCAGATCTGTCTTAAAAATTCCTGCAGCAAGATTTCCCTATATTTAGAAACCAATCAGTGCCAGCAGCTGCAAGAAGATTTGTCCTTTAAGCAATCAAGGCTAGGAAGTACGTAAGCAGAGAGATCCAGTGAGGCAGAAATTTGTGATCAGACTTTAAAGGAAGCTCATGGGAATCCATATTCAACTAAAAATTAACAAGCGAAACCTTGACTCTTGCAGAGCACACCACTTTGAGACACGATTCGGAGGCTGTAAGTTTTCCAGCTGTTTCACAAGAGCAGTTTGGATGAGTGGCACGAACCTCTCAGGACTGCCAAGAACAGCTAAGCAGCTCAAAAGGTACGCGATCACCAGAACTGCAGAACGATTACTACGGCAGCAGAGGGGAACGCGAAGCTGTTCTGAAGAACCGTACCACGCTCATTACCCATCAGGATACAAGGGGTTTGATCCAGCAGCGGATCACAGCACAGGATCACAGTATCTCCAAACACTGTGTTTTTGAAGACTCTAGCAACTTTTCACCGCCTGTGTGATGCAGAAAGAGATGGGACTGGAAGGAGATGAAGTAGTTTTTATCCAGCACGATTACATCATCTCGTGTTCTTCTTGAGACTGGAAGATGGTACAACAGAAAGTATTGCTGCACAGAACAGAAGTTATGGTACTGCCACAGGAATTCAGAATTTCCCTCAGGCAAAATTATTGGATTTCAGAACGGCACTCAGGCCAGAGAAAGGGTAAGACCTAATAAGCAGGGTGCATCATAGCAGTCAAGTTAAAGATTGAGTACACGTTATAGACACTTTCTTATCAGCACAAAGGCACATATTTATCTTGTTTTCCTAGTGACAGCACAATATAAACTAAGGGCATGCCTATCACTTGCTCTGTTCATGGCACTGTGCACTCCAGCTTCACCAGCAGCAAGATACAAGGCACAGCCTCAAACAAAGGCAACTTGCAATTGCCTGTATGCTGCATTTGCACTAAAAAAAAACACCAGGAAGTAATAGAGCTTTCTCAGGATAGATGCAATCATGTTAACATTGTATTTCATGTCCTGATCTATCAGAATTATGATTCTCAAGGTTCTCGTGTTAAACACAAGTAGAAATAAAGGTTAAAAGAAATCTTATAATATATTTGGTATTTGTAAATGACGTAGAACGCATGCTTCAGAGGTGTTACCAAAGAAGAGTATGCAACAAAGATGCACAAACTCCACTTGAAATACCGTCTTACAAGACTGCTATTAATTGTTAGTATTTTGCACAGATTTAAAGATGCAGCAGTATTTAATAATTGCAGCCTGTGACCTACTATTGCCTTTTTGCAAAGGCTATGATTTTTAATTTCCTATTTTTACAAAATAGAGCATTACACTTTTATCTGCAAACTGCTTTAAGGAAGCTGTAATCATGTAAACCAGGCCAATTCTCTTGCTTTCTGCAAAAAATATCCTAATATGAAGCTATGCTTGCTTCTCATTCCTTACCACTTAGCTTCCAATCACTATTTAGATATTGACAAGCCGTGTCTGGTTTAAACACAACAAAAGCCAAACAACCCTAACAAGAAGTAATCACTGTTCATTCTCAGAGAATCAGAAACCCTGTCTTCATATTTTAAAATTTTAGAAGTTGTTTTCTTTTGATTTCGCGTTACACGGAATTCGTTAAGTTTCCAAATCATTGTCAGAAATGCAGAACATTTCCACAGTCAAAAACATCCACCCAAAAACTAACAACAGTTTTTCGGTGGAAACACATAATGAGTCTGCTCTTTACAGCTTCTCTCACGGAAACTTCAGGCTATGAACTGGAAAGATCAAATTTTCTAGAAATTGTTACAGTTATATTTCACCATAGCTTTTTTATACTGCTGGACACATAAGCAAAGTTCACTCAGCAGTAAGGGCAAGATGTTAACACAAAAATAAATAAATAGAAAAAGTACAGAAAGAAGGCATAATTTCCTACCTTAGCGATTACTTTAGGTCATAACTGACAAGAGCCTGAAAATAGACAAATCTGTAATGAAGTCTCAAAAAGGTTTTAATACATCTGATAGTGCCTCTATTACAGCCAAAAAAAATGGAAATCTTCAGTATATTGGCAAAACCCCACAACAATGAGTTATTGTGGACAACTGATGATGCTTATTTTTATTTAATTAAAATAGAAGTCATCCATGATCATAGCCATTTTATACATCTACACAAAAAAAATTACAACTGTAATGCTGTAGTCGTACTGCAGACCCTGTTTATATCTAGCAATAAAAATATCATATTCTTAAAAATATGATAGGTGCTAAAGTAATATGGTATTCATTAGTTCTTCCAGCTTTAGTACCATATCTTTCCATAAGAAGCCTAAGATGGGCTACAGCTGATATTTTCAAGATAAAACCTTGAACGTTGCGCAGTAACTTCAAAAACACAACTCAGTGTGGAATTGCACTTTTTACAGGAATGAGCCAGAACATTCTATGATTCTTCTTTTTTGACATGTTAATTGTTCTTCCATACACAAGGAGAACAAAAGCAGCAGCATGCCATATTTATTCAATGAAAGTTGAGCCACAGGGGTTATGGTACATTCTTTCTCCAACATCAGCCAAATTATCTCAGTGCCCAACTTTTAAGAGGCTGCAATAATACTACATCATTTGAGAATGCTGGTAGGCTTATGCATCATTTTAACAGCATGAAGGCAGATTGAGATCATCTCCCTGTTATAGGAACCTGGAGACAAGCGGCAGCCCTGGTGAATCATTTTCATACATTCTTACTGTTAACAATAACCTTAAAGAGATACTAACATACTAGTCAATCTTCACTCAGCATATACAGTAACATTTTTTTTAAGGATTGAAAATAAGTTAATGCTGTGCCTATAATGAAACCTGGTATTTTCTTATTTCTTTCTTTTGTATTCGGAAGGCTCCAAAATAAGGTCATTCTAGCTATCAAGAGAACCCAAGTTCCCCAAAAATAGTTTTGGAAAAAAAGTAGAAATAATCTTTGTAGGTATGAGAAAATGCATGCCACGCAAATAGCAACTTGAGTACCTTTGACTGTAATGCTCCAGAAAGAATTAAGAAAATTCTCTTGAACATTTCTAGGTGAAGTTATTACTAAAGGAATCAGGTGACTACACATACCATGCAAGTAACCGTGCACTCAAACCTTCACATACACGTCAATGTTATTTGTAAGAAAATGAGAGAACCTTACACACAACGGTGTGACTTACGATGAAAATAAAGGTGATAAATTAATTTAATTCTAAATGAGAAAGCTCATGGCATTTAGAAAATCAGTTTATTTGAATCCAAGATGTTAGCCGATGTTCCTCTTAGAACCTAGACCATTAAAAAGCAGACTTTTTTTTCCCCTCTCCTCTATATACCCCCCTTGGAAACAATTTTAATTAGAAAGAATGGACCAAAAAACTCCCTTTCAAAGAACAATATATATTCAAATGCAAGGTCACTGAAGTTCAGCTGAAGTCTCATCTTTGTGGATATCTGTATGAAAATATCTCAATTTTATTTTCAGTTTGACTTCAGGTAAAACAGACTTAAAATACAGCAACAAAAGTACTGCCAATTTCTATTAGGTAAGCAATACTTCTGCATCTTCCAGTGTCACAACAGCAGATATAACTATTTCTAATTATGCCACAGAGGTTATTCCTTCACCGTTTCTTGCATTAAAAAACAAAACCAACCAACCAAAAAAAAAAAAGGAAAAAACAATTCAGCTGTCACTGAAGTACTTTGGGAGGGTCTATCCAAGTGGCAGTTTAGGGAAGAGTATTACCCTCGGTTTTGAACCCCACCATGTCTCCTCAGAGCAGGAGCAGCCAACACTGCCTTAACTTAGGCCCTCCTTGAATTCACACAGGGAAGGATGGATGGCAGGAAAGAAAATATACCCTGCATACAGCAACTGCTTGAGTTAAGAGAAAAGGATGAGGACCACCCTGTGTGAGGGGTGTCTTAGAGGATGAGCATCTCCTAATTCTTAATGCTTTAAAACTAAGGCTCATTTTTCTTTGACTCTGCAGCAGTGCTCTATAAGCTCTGGCAAACACAGCACCCTATGCAGCGCATGGCAGCAGACTGCAGGGACAGCTGCCCCGTGCAGGCTGGGAAGCTGCTGAGCGGCAGAGAGCAGGAACTGCTGGCTGAGCCAAGCCCCGCGAGCCTCCGCCTGCTGCACCTGGCACCAGGTGAAGTGGGGCTGTGCTCATTGCTGCGGTGTCTGAGCTGGGGAACCCAAGTGAGTGACCCAGAGAGATGAGTGAGAATGGCAGGCTCGTTCAGTGCCTCAGGGAGAAGCAAATACAAGAGTCGTCAAGGAAGACTGACAATTAATTCAGAGGCTAAATCCCAAATAACGTTGTTTGTTTGTTTTGTAGAGCTTCGTACTTACAAAGTACAGACTCGATCCATTCTGGAATCTACAGCTGCATGTTAGAGACTTTTTTTCATCCCAATGGAGGAAACTGAGGCACAAGGTACTGCCCAAACCAGACTACAGGATGCCACAGATAGACAATAAACTTGAAAGACATTGCCCCTCTTACCACCCAGACACTCCCAGGCTACAGCTTTGGGTCACAGGCTCCTGTGCAGTGTTTTATTACAGGCAATGACAGCAGTGGTCGGAGTGAGATTGCAGCAGGTAGCTCATTATTCAACAATACTCGCTTTGCAGGCCAGCGAACTGGCAAATCTGACAGTCTCTCAACAGTCATCAAGATTGGAATATATGCAGCAAAAGGTTCATTAGTAAAAATACCCAACAGAATAACCTGTACACTGACTAACTTAGGACTCAAGCTAAATACCAGGCTAAGTACCCTTTGCTTTCTCTCAGGATAAGAGATACTCTTTGGTTCTTGAATTACGAGGTAAAAGAAGCTTCAAAAATCATGTTCAGACAACCACAGACATTCAGAACAACTGCCCCAGGTAAATTTTTAATGCTAGCAGAAGCCACTGCTGCCAGGGAGGAAGCATGTCACTATATGAGAATGACTAGCACTGGGAGAAAGGAGGTGTGGGATCCTCTCGTGGACCACTTTAAAGGCATGTCAGTATGCTCTTCAGATTGCAACACACAGTAGCATTAAAGGCTTGGCAGGATACGCCTGAGGGCTTCTACTTGATCCTTCTTTTAAAGAAGTGCCAACAAGCCCAGAACCACAGAAGGAAGCAGGCATTACAAAATACATCTTTATCAGAATTCTTCTCCAACCTAGGAACAAATGTAGCTGGAAGATATTCAGAAAAGATTTTATATATAAGCTAATTTATGGTGTGACAAGCAGTGTAGTAGTATACATAATCAAAAGGAAAACAGTCAAGTCCCCAGAGGGCCATATGGTCAGAGAAGGCTTTTGTGCTTCCCTGGGCGCGATATAATGTTCTGGTTTTTGTGCTGTGCACACGCTTCTCCTGAACAACAGCAGAGCAGATGATCTGCTCTGCTTTCAGAGAACAGTCAGAAAGCTGGCACTCAGGGGTTCCTGAGAGTCCATGATCGTGCATGTCCAGCGTTAGAAACTGGGAAATTAACGTCTTCCCGTAAGGTAGGAGAATACTTTCATTTAAAGAAAAAAACAAAAAACAAAAAACTCCAAATGCAGGACCTCATGTCATTTTGCTCAGTAATTCACATAATCATTTTGCATGTGTAAATGGCACAACTGCCCGATGAGAAGGGAGAGGATGACTCTGTTTATATGCAGCTCAGAGAAGCTATTTCATCTCATGTAGTCTTCTTGACTTCCTTCTTGAAAATTTCAGAGCAAGTACATTTGTCTCAACATGTTTTTCAAATAAGTTCAGCAAGATACATTGGTTAGCCAGTTTGTAAAATTCAACAGAAATGATGAAGATTTTGCTCGCTTAACCCACTAACCAGTTTCTAGCCGATAGCAAAAGATAGTTTTTAGTTTCAGTGATGTCACTATTGACTCTTTTGCATCAGGACGATTGCTGTTTGCCTTTCTCACCAGAGATGGCTCAAAATCAGATTTCGCTGATCAGGAAAAAAACAATCAATGTTGACCCTCAAAACAATCAGTAGCTATTACAGGATTCAGGCCTGCTAGCCAGTTTTTTTTTTTTTTTTCCTTTAACCACACTTTCCATTGGACCATGCACTTTGTGACTTTTTTATTGCAGAACTTCATTTACGTGAAATCGGTAGTGAGGATATGTGAACACTTGCTAATTCAATCAAATTGCAAAACAGCAGAAAGAAGACAGCAGCCAATTATACCTAGGCTTATCAAGTGTTAAGACATTCTGTAGCAGCTCAGCAAAGGCAGACATATTTGGGAACAGTGCATTCCGCTGATTTTATCTTTATAAAGATGCAAGGAGCCAGGAACCACATGACATTGTTACTACTTACCAAGGAGAAGACAACCTAAGGACTACTTAGAGGACAATGCTGACCTAGTTTTACAAATTTATGTAGAGAAGACTGAGGTTTGTGTTGCCAAACATATGCATTGTTTGCTTGATGAAATGCCTCTGTAGGAAGGAACCTAGTCACATCAAAGCAAATACAATTACTAAGTTGAAGGAATGGTTCTGGACACTAACAATTTGGTATTTAAACATGTATTGAACAACACATTCATTCACAGCTGTTCAGGTATCTACTAATGAAGTAAAAGATTGATTATGTGGCTGTATTCAACATCAGGCACTGACCAAATACTGCCTCTTGGACATGTCATACTTAGTGACATCTGACATATAATTGTAAAAGGTTGAGCATCAATTACATCCATGCCCAAGGCTCAGCAAGAAGTGATGCTAAGCAGACTGGGCAAGCCTAATTCTGGGGAAAAAAGCAACCTATGGGGGCAAATCCCATCAAAACAGCATTTGGCGGACAGAAGACCACAAACTTATTTAGGTATAATTTCCTTCCCTCTGTCATTTTATCCAACATGGACTGAATGATACTGGCATTGCCTGAGACATGGATTACATGGTTGAAATGTCAAACTCATAACCAGAATACAGTTTATATCCCAAAGTACTTTTAAATAAAAATTGGGACCTGCCTTTACAGATGTGAATTCTTTGATGCATATATCATCCTTTAAACTGTTGTTGGCCATTTGGCCTAGATCACTATGCTAGGGCCAAGCAAATCCTGCTGCGAATGCAGAATTGATATTTTCAGCTTTCATTCACAGCCTGCTTATCCCTAGTGAGAAGGATTAGAAAAAATAAGAAAGTATTAAATGTGTTGGCTCAAAATAAATAAATAAATAAATAAAAATACTTACTGTTAAAACCAATATCCACCATTTAAGATTATCTTCTTTGTTGTAGCACAAGTAAAGAAGAATGAACCACTATCAATCTGCAAAACTTTACACACAAAATTAATATCCCTCTCAACATCATGGCAGGGAGTCTAATCCAAGCTATCTGTACTACTGAAGAAAGTCCATAATTACATACAATAAAGGTGTAAGAAACTCAAACAAAACCCTCACATTTTAGTATTTCTAAAATACCCGAACCATTCATATTTCAGACAATGAAGTACTCTGTTGCCAGAGCCTCTGTGCAAGGTTTGTCAATTGCCATTATCAGTGTAGGGAAAGGCAACACTTTGCCAACACAGATCGATGTCCCTTCTCCAGTTGTCACAAAATAAATGATCTCCCTTTGATTCCTTTAAATATGACAGTGATTGCCACTGCACCCATTCCGTTTGAGAGACTATTTTTTTCTCTATGTACTTCCATATTATTTACCCATACAGCAACAGCTCACTAAAAATCACATATCCATTTGTTACAAATTTTAACAAATTGTCCTTATATCAAACTCTATTGAGCGTAAGAAGAACAGTTAACAACAGAGTGAAGCCCTGCTGAAAACAAACTTAAGACTGTATTTCAGGGCTCTGAAGAGCACAGGCATTTCTGCCTGGTTTAGAGCACCTACTTGAATATTTTGTTAAATTCAGGCTGTAGCTATGCCAAAGGCCACAATGTTTCGCAAGTCATTGAAACATGAGAGCTGAAGATAATTAGAAAAGAAAGAACCATGTATTTTATATTATTTCTCATCTTTGTGCACTTGGCAACTGGGGGTTTAAACACAGATCTGGAAAAGGCAATGGTCAAGCTATTATCAGCTTGTGAAGAGACCTGCTAAAAAGCTTATAAAAGTCAAAGAGATTGTTTGTCTAAAAACAAAAAAAAAGAAAAACAAATAAAAAACAGGAATCAAACAAAACACGTACAAATGCAATGTGTTGTATAAAAGCTATCCCATAAAAAATGGCAGTACAATTTTCATTTTTTTTAAACTGAATTATAAGTGTCCCTTGACAGACTGACTTAATGACACTTTTATTTTGATAATTTGTTCAATTCAGCTTGATTGTAAATCTGCTACTTTGACATTATCTACTTAGAAGCTACTGAACTAGTATTCAAAACTTTGACATTCAGAGCAGCAGATCACTTGACTGACAGACCTTGACCAAAAACGTAATTAAATCGTTATATAGATACATATTCCTATAAAACAATCCTATAAGATACCACTACTGGTCAAGTGATTACTGGTTAGCAGCTCTGGGAGTTTCACCCCTACTCACAGATGTGCACAAATCACTGAGATACACAAGCGTTCTGTAACCACTGCAGACTGCGTTGACCTTCCGTATAAGAAAACTATACAAACATAGAAACTTGATCGGTTAATAAATGCAAAAAGTAAACACCAATTTTAGATACCAGACTGAAATAAAGTGTGACTTAAGGAATACATACTATCAAAGACAGATACTGACATTGTCCAAGAGATCCATAAGGAAAAAGCACAGGCATTAAGAAGTCCATTACCCTGTCTCAAGGTACCAAACTCCTGCTGTAACAAGCCAAAAGCGTAAAAAGAATTGCAAGAACAACTGTAACTTTACCTCAGGTTTTCCTCATTTTTTCCTTTCTCTTCTGCCAATATATTTCAAAATGTTAAAACTTCTAACAAAAAGCATAGTTTCAGCAAGAGAGCTACGTTAGGATTCTGAAAGGCATTTAAAGAACAAAGCTATTAATCAGGCGTAGTCAACGTGGGTTCATCAAGGAAAGTCCTGCCTTAGCAATTTGATCTCAGTCTATGATCAGGTCACCCGCTTGGTGGATGAAGGGCAGGCAGCAGATGAAATCTTTCTGGACTTTAGTAAGGCCTTTGATGTCACCCCTCACAGCATCCCTCTGGACAAATTGTCTGACTGTGAGATGAACGTGTCTATGGTACGCTGGGTGATGAACTGGCTCAATGGTAGAGCTCAATGGGTCACAGTGACTGGGTCTATGTCTGGCTGGTGGCTGGTCACCAGCGGTGTTCCCAAGGCTCAATTCTAGGGCCAGTCCTTTTCAATGTTTTTATCAATGATCTGGATGCAGGACCAGAATGTATCCATTGAACACTGTCAGTGTTCAAGAGGCATTTTGATAATGCCCTTAATAATATGTGCTTTAACTTGGTTAGCCCCGAAGAGGTCAGGCAGTTGGACTCGAAGATCTTTGAAGGTCCCTCCCAACTCAACTATTCTAATTTTAATACAGGGGATATAAAATAAATTGCAGTATAGCTTGATTTCTGTCTTTGAAACTTATGCACAGTCATGCAGGCACCTTTTTTTTTTTTTTTTTTTGCTCTTTTTATCATTTTTTCTTAAAGAAAATCATTAAGAGAAACAAAGTTTTAAGCACAAATGGTACTGAACATTTCTACAATCACAGATTTACCTATGATGATAATAACATTAAATTTGATCCTTGTTCTCTGATTAAGAAAAATCAAGCATTTCCTTTGAATGGGAAACTTTGTAAATGCTCCAATCACGAGAAAAGAAAAGCAAAAACCGTCCAGCAAGAGCTTGTAATTCAGGAAAAAGGTTTTATTCCAGGATTCCTGTGGATAAGGGAGCCTTTATACCACAGAATCATCTAACAGAAATACACACCGTATGTATACCACAAAGCACATTCTCAATATATATATATATTTTTTATCTATTGGTACACACACTTCCACACCTTAGACTTGCCCTTTGGCTGCCATTCTCATATTTTGTGCACTTGGCTGTGCACAAAAAAACTGGCTGTGCATGCCTGTGGAGTACAGGATGCAGACCTTGGCCAATTCAAGTCATGATGTTGGGATAGTGTTGCCACGTCTGAAACCTTCACCGTACAAAGGATGTCTTAAAAGGTCCACCTAAGCAAAATCTGTAAGAAGAAAAAGAGAATTTCCAGGAAAAGTCTGATAAATTTTCCATTTTCCAGCAATGGGCAAACTTATGCTAGTCTTATCTCAAGCTTCTAAGATCTTCTGTCCTAGAGCCTAGCATAACTTATGTATCTTTAGGACCTTTACTCTTTCATCGAATTTGAAAGAGGTCAGTGTAACGTTTAAAAGCAAGTGGGAGGAAGAAGGTAGAGGCAGAAGCAGGGAAAACAGGGATAGAGAGACAGCATCATCACATCAAGACACGAGGCTGAAAATCCTTCAGTAAACAAACATCCCTCTCTTTCTGTGCTGTCAGAAGTTCACCAGCTACAAGGCTGAGCAAAATGCATATAGAATCTTCCTAGTGGGTAGATGGTAAATTCATGGTCTTTTCAAGCCAATGTAGATTCCATTTAACTATGATTATTATTTTCAGGAATTCTAGCGTATTAGCTTCCTTCAAAGACTGCTAACCTACCTATGGTGTTTCCTACCATATTCAGAAGAAATTAATTTTTTCTTTGTACTGTTGCAGTTCTGGAAGATGTCATTATATCTAGGGTCTGAATTTTCAAACCTCCAGTTCCAAAACATCATGTTCCCAAATGTTAAAAACACAAAACAAAGAAACCCACACCTCCCAGCTCTTCTTAGCAGTCTGTTGTGTTATGCCATTTTTCCATGCCATTTCTGTACGCTCCTCATTATGATGTGCTCTGAAAGCTATACATCTGAAACAAATAAAGCAGGAACATATGGGACATCACGGTCACTTATTTAGTGAAAACTCCTGCTATGAGAAGGGACTGCTGCTCTGAGAATGCCGCTGTGAGAGATGACCTTCGCGATGATAAATGCCGCTGTTCTTTACTGTGCGTGTCACAGATTAATTCACTTGATCTGATCTGATGGTTCCACAGAGTGCTAACAGGAGCTAAGTGCTACTGGCAATAGGAAGTGATTGGTTCAAGAGATGTCATTATCTCTGAATAAATGCGTTGATAAAAGAGAATCATTTCAGACCAAGAGCTGATGGAAATAACTGATATATCATCATAAATTTTTCCCCATTCATATAATTTCCAGTGATGCGCATATATGAACGTGTGTTTCGTCACTTCAGTTGCTTCACTTTTCTGAGAGCACCCTTTCTCTTACAGAAGTATTGCCATTAAAATTCACATATGATATACTACTCAAACAAGCACAACTCATTTTGTAACAACAGCCTTCTCTTACACGGCTAAGTTGAAGAAGAAATACTAAAACCCACGCCGCATAGTAGTCTAACTGTAGAAGTAAATAAACCTCGCTAGCTCTTTCCTATTCATCCGCTCTGCCGAAACCTTTCATGCATGCATGGCAGCACTTTATGCTTAAGTATTGCAGAGACCAATGTATACAGCAAGAGCGCAGGTGCCTACACCCAAAACACATGCAGTGCCTCTGTGCAGCAGCAAACCCAGCACAAAGCAGGCACCAGCGGTTAATTCTCCTTAATAAGCAGCCTGATAGAGTAAATAAGGAAAAAATAGTGACAGCCATTCTGATCTTTCACACAGGAATATATAAACTTATGAGAGGACTACACCCTTGTTTTTAAGTTGGCAGAGGCATCTTGAAGCTTGTATTCAGCCATGTATATTATGAAACGGGGCGAGAGTCTAAGAATGTTCATCTGCCCAGCAATTCTGAAAATGGCAGCAGGCTAGAGAGGCATCAGCTGGCTTTATGCTCAGCACTGACAGCCCTCAGAGGTACAGTTCACTTTATCTGTACAGAAATCCTAGGCATCTGAACTGAAGCATAAAGAGCCCACTCGAAGCCTTTGGAAGTATCTTAATGGCATTTCATCTGCCAGCTGATTTTACTGACCTAAGAAAGCACTTCAGTTTCATATCCTGCAAAGAATTCTACATATTATCTGTGATTATTCTCCATTTACTTCCGAATATTCACAGAACATGTGCAAGTCAGCACAACAGAAACTCACTGCTCTAATGATGAGTCGCAATCTTTAACATCAGTCCTCCTAAATGTAGCAGTAACGTCTCATAATTCTGGCACACAAATTTATATATAAAATATAAAAGTAAGAAGACTTTCTTCATCCAAATTATGAAGTCTTAAGAGAAATCTTCATAACTTTACCATCAGAACATAGTTTCATGATTATCAAATACTTTTTAAAAATCTCACAGAATAGTATGTATAGATACTAACTTAATGCTATTTGTTCTTTTCATCATGAACATAAGGTTGGAGCTTAACTACTTTTACCATACTACACTTTCCTAACGGTTGCTATTATGACAGAATGCTATCTGTAGCACAGTTTTGTTTCTTAATTACATTAAGCCCCAGCGGAGTACCCCTAAAAGAACCACTCAAAATTCTCATTTTTCCAAAGCAATAGTTACAAACCATTATAGCATGATTAGCATGATAACATGCTAACTCTTCTATCTTAGAAAATATGGTTTAGCTTTGATTCATTTTGGAAACGCAAAAAACTTCAATTTCAAGCAAGTAGAATTTACGTTGTTGGGAGAGAAAAATATCTTTCTAACCACATGGAGAAAGTATCATCTTAATTAGGACTGCTGTCCTTTTCCATTTTCCCATCTATGCATCTCTTCTGGTGTAGCACAGACTCTGGCAGCCCTAAAGTTATGCAGTTGAGTACTTCATATTTATAGTAATTCAAATTATATTTGGTTTTAACTTGAACATTCTTTTAAATAATTTTCATATTAAATACTCAGAAAACACAGAAGCTTGGTCCAATAGACCAACTTTGTGAACATTCTTAGAATCCACATCTTCAGTCACTGTTAATAATTAACATGATGAATAAACGATTCCTTAGCTGCTTAAGTACAATGACTGTCACAATTATTAGGAGCCATAAATTTATTTCCCCAAAGTTAGGGGCTAATCTACAAAACCCAGCCCTTCATGGAATCTTTTCTGATGTTTTTACTTCAGACTTTTCAGAATAAAGTCCATTTTTCAGTGCCCAGGAGAGCAGGTTACCAAATTACAAGCATACGTTAGACACCACAAAAAGAATCAACTTATGTCTTCTTTTTGCTGCCTTCAATTCAGTGTTTTAAAGGTACACCGACAATAATATAAGTGAATGCAAATCATCCCCGAGTTTAGTTTATTTTTTTATGCCCTCTTCTACACGCACAAGGGGGTCTATGCAAGAACTTACCTAGAAGTGGAAATTACATACTGACATTGTTAAATGTGTTAAATCTATTAATTATTTGCAAATCCCACATATCTGATGTGAGAAAAACAAACAAAAACACAAAACAAGAACACAACAAAAAAAATTCACAGAACCCAGATGCTTAAACTTCCCAAGAAATTTAGGCATGACATAATGCTTTTATAGAGCTAATTTAAAATAATTAAGATGTAATAACAATGTAGGGCACATGCAAACTCACTGCACACAAAGGATAATGCCATGTTTTCCTAGCTTCAGTAATTTCCCTCATTTTCCTCCATTGTACATGCTAGACACAATGCTTATAGTCTGAAAAACGACTAGAAAATTGTACCTTTTATCATCTCTTATTGTTTCCCAGTCATTCCATATTGCATTTGTTTATCAAAGCAACTCTCATACCATATTCACACAACAACTCTAGCATTTCTTTTGTCCCCTTTCTGCCTCATTAGAGGATATTTAACAATATCAACTATCAATTTCCTTGTCAAGTTTAAATTAGGATAGTTATTACCTGATCAGTCAATTACTCTTTCACGTCAATAGCTACTTCACATCTCCTGCTTTCAAGACTTCAAGCTACCTTCTCTTCTATTACACAAGCCAGCTGTTATTTCATTGCTTCCTTTTACTAAGGCAGTATTTTAGATATTCTACGTTCATTAACGTCTTGTTATAGTTCAGTACTTATCAGCTGCAGCCATGCACTTAATCACCCATATTATGTGGACCTTGATTTTGAATTGACAAAATTTCTTTTTAAATTAGGGATGCAAACTGAAACCCTCACCTCATCCACTGTACTATGTAGGAGACGTGTCTGGACTTGTATTTAATCCTCTCTACAACCAGCAAACATTGACTAGGTTTGTATCTTAAAAAATGGAACACAAATGCAAACGCTGTTACATATCTATGTTCTTTGGTATGCTTTGATAGGCTAATTATAATACAACATTTGAGAAATACAACTTTTATCTACTTTCTGTAAAGTTAAAAAAAAAAAAAATAAAAGCATCTCCATAACAATTTTTTCCCTCTTTGAATAATCACACTGAATTATCACATCACTTGAAAGCTTTTACCGTACTGTGCCCCTCTATGGAAGCAGAAGAATCATACAAGAACTTTTAAGTCCAAGATAAGAAACGTTTTCCACTGTGTGACCCAGAGAATCTTGATTTTGATGCCCTGGATAAATTTGACCTTAGTGACATGCATGAATTAGGCAATGTTTTACCCTGATTTTGTAATAAATCTTGAGCATACTTTTAACAACTCTTGCACACAGAACAGAATTCTACTATACACTCTGCACTGAAACATATCAGAACAGGAAGATAAATTCAGTGTTTCACTGGCTTAAGAATTAAACTGGCACCTTCTGCTAACTTGTTCCTATATTTTGAAAATGAACCACTAAAATTCTTGCTTAGTTTAGCAATTAGTTTTCTTAAAAAATTAACAGCAGGCTTGCATCAGGTTGCTCTTACATTCCTACATTTAAAGGAATACAACAGGCAATAAATTAGGACATAAGGTCAATGAAACTCTTTAGATCAGATTTACTTATTCATTTATTAAGTAAATAAGCGTATGTACTAATCACTATATAATGGTCTCATATTAATAAAAAACTAATATAATGAGCAACCTCATGTTAAATGAATTAATTATTTTCATTCCTACGTACTTAAGTTCTTCTCTTTTCCTAATCCGCTTATTTCCTGGTTGTTTAATTATTCCTTGTAAGCCCCCTGACTTAACTTTAAGGTTACGTTTTAGTCTTTCTGTAGTTATATTCATATTGTACCACATTGCTTGGAGATTATTGGATCCTTTTTACAGGTGATGCATTAACTCCTAGATGAAGGTTTGCACATTACTCAACTTGAAAAGCATTCATAATGCTCACTTCAAAATAATTTCTCAAAACATATGTTTGTATAAAGCTATTTTACCCTGATAAATTGTACACGCGTTTTGAATCCTCCTTAGACAGTTGCTTTTGTTCAACTTATCAATACTGCAATTCTCATTTAGAGCTTCATATAGAAACCACACACTTTTATTATTATGTCAATGTTTTTTCCTATATTTTGTTCCTCTGCAAAACTAATTAAATGAACATTTATTATGACTTTCTCTTGCAAATTACTCTTCTTTTTATGCTTATGGATTAAGACTGCAGTTGCCCTTCCCAAGAAGGGATTCCACCCAGCTCTACCAAAGACCATTTGATTTTCACAAATATTTTACATTTTCTCTACTTTTAACCAACCACTTTACATTAACAATATTTATATAAAAGAAATAAATCTAATCACCTCGGAATTTCAACTGCCATGCTGTCTACCAATACATGTTCTAAGGTTTATACTAGGAAACTATCTTATATTTTTATGTCAACATAGTCAGAGCCCCATAACTGACAGAAAAAGCTTAATTTCCCATCTATCTCAGTTGTGTCATCTATAATTCCTAGTTTGGGTAGCTCTTTCCAAATCAACTCTGCCAACTAATGTTGAGAAATAAAGGAAAACTTGTGGAACTTCACATACATCATAAGGCAGAGCCCTCCAGGCCCCCCTCCTATGCATACACACAGTCGTGCAAAAAAGGAAAAACAAAGCAGACATTTGAAAAAAGCAGCCATCTATATACAATGCAGAACATTTTTTCTAAAACTGCAGCAACTGAAGCATGGCACGTACAAAATGGAATGACAGAATATCAAAAGGCATGCATTATCTCTGTGCCAGTTTGGTGGCATATAATTCCTGTATCCACAATGGATACTGGACGCCTGTTCACACAGAGCAGCAATCGAATGCACTATGCTTCATCACTTGGAGGACCACTGGTCCCCGATGACTTTTGTGACAAAAAACTGATCACAGACACAGGAAACAAGAAAATTTTAAATTCATACAGACAATCACAGGATAACGTGCTTTCCACATTTTGCAATTATTTGCTCACTGCTGTTGAGCCAATATGGGCTTGCAGTGCAAAAGCAGCTCGTCCATGTCAACACAGTTCACATCCAAACAAGCTGCAAAGCCATCATTGTGAAATGCTCAGATAAAAACAGCTGACTAAAGGCTTTAGGAAGAGAAAAACTGAAAGGCAATGTAATAAACCAAGGAGAAACTCTACTCAAAAGTATAATTGGCAGACTTGTTTAACTGACTGAAGTGGCTCTGGCACTTAAGGTAATGAAAAATGCACTAAAAACCACACAGAAATATGTACACAGCATCTTTCATTACCAAAATCCTTGCAGGATCCTATTCAAGTTTTTGAGGTATTAGCCTTCTTTAAGTTAACTGCAAAATTTGACTCAAATCCATCTAGAGATTTTATTAGTCCTATAAATAAAACCAAATTCAGTAATGGAATAATTATTAATTGAAAGTAAGGCATTTTTGCTAATATGTGAATGGCAGGTTCAAGAAAGAACTAACATCTCTGCTCGCTCAACAACCCTGGCTTTTCTACTAAAAACCATAGAGTTCAAGTTCATTTTATCCACAAAACACAGTTACATGCCTTGGTAATAACTATGAATGCTCATATTTCATTCTTTTTCCATCGGTTAATCTATGTAAGTGCAAAAAAGGTCAAGAGACAGATACTTTAGCAAATATTTTACACTACAAATCTATGAACATGAACAAAATAGTATTTAATTCCAATAACTCACATATCTACGGGTGGGTAGACGAAATCACAGGACCATCTTTACCCTTAAAATTGATTTACGGTGCAAGTTCAACCCAGTGTTTGTGCACAAGAGAAATACAAGCCAAACGTAGATGTCCATTTCCATTGCTCTAGTGCTCATCTGACTCTCAGCTGCATTTCTAGCTTACTGCATCCTAAACAGTGGACAGGTCAGCAACAAAAACAAAAGGAGATGCAAAACCTGAACTGCAAAGGGAATGACATCAGTGCATGTGAACTGAAACTAAAGAACAAAACCGGCTTCTATCCCTCGTAAACAAATGCAAGATCCTGGTTCACTTGGCAACCAAGACTTGTAAAGCAAGCTTTTTGTTAGTTAAAGGAGGCACAAAAAGGTTTTGGACTGGCTGAGGATGGACTAAGAGAGCACACAGTGAGATGCAGGAGGCCACGACTAAATGACACCGACTGCTCCCTGCTTTTCTCTCTCTCAGCAATGATACTCAGGACCAGCAATTCTGAATGCTACAATTCATGGAGTTGTTATCAGCGATCAACAGAAGATCTAGCTAGTTATCACTCAGAGAGAGGCTGGTGCATTTCCTTCAAAGAAAATGACCTAAGTGTAAGCAGCTTGCTGCAGGGAAGCAACTGAAAGCAAAAGCCTTAAGGCAGCACAGTAACCAGAACGAACCCTAACGAACATGCACATTTCCTTTCTCTTTGTAAAACTATTAGAGTGCTTAAATCATGAGCAAACAACATAACCTGGAAAAATTGCAGCATTTTCTATATACTCTGAACATTGGGACTGAAACGCCATTCATCTTTGGTTTCCAATTATTAAACTTCCTTAAAAATAATTAAGCTCAAATATTGCTCATCTTCAATCAATGTAAGTACATTGGGAAAGAAACTGATACCTTATTTCTTCTAAGTGCAAATATCTAGCACAGCCTACAAGAAACCACCTAAGAGACTGGGATTATGTACAGCTGCACTACACCTGCACCAAACATTATCAGCTCCATACACAGTCACTTAATTTTTGCAGAATTTATATTAACTTTCCATGAGAACTCAACCATTGAGAGATTTTCTATTACAATATCCAGTAAAAAGATGTGTAAACTATTAAATAAACAATACTATTTTTAAACCCCCAACGATGAAACCTCGCACTATTTATTTCTCAATAGATTTGCATGTGCGCGTGTGCGCCTGCATGCTTTTTGTTTGTTTGTTTGTTTTAAACTTTGGCGATTACATTCACTGATGGACACTTTCATTGAGCTGATGCATTTTGAAATCCTTTTTTCCTCTCTTCCAAGGGCTCCACAAAATACAGGCATTTGAGACCTCTCTGTCACCTCATCTGTGTTCCACAGGGGTCAGTACTGGGACCGGTGCTGTTTAACATCTTTGCCAGTGACATGGATGGTGGGATCGAGTGCACCCTCACCAAGTTTGCCCATGATACCAAGCTGAGTGGTGTGGCCGACACGTGGGAAGGAAGGGCTGCCATCCAGAGGGACCTGGACAGGCTTGAGAGGTGGGCCTGTGCGAACCTCATGAAGTTCCACAAGGCCAAGTGCAAGGTCCTGCACCTGGGCTGGAACTAGATGGTCTTTAAGTTCCCTTCCAACCCAAACCATTCGGTGATTCTATGATCTTGCAGGAAATTAATTATCTTTGAGATCTCTTAGCCTTTAATCAAAGTCATGGACATGGTGAACAAGTTCAAACTTTAGGCTGATGAATTTGACAGAGCGGCAGAAGGCACCATCTCATAAGCCTTGTTACCACAAGCAGCAGCTAAAAATGCCTCAAGAGCAACTTTCCAACCCTAATCTCTGTTAGCACCATCTTCAAAATTTGTACAGAACAATATGAATCGGGCTATTTAAACTGTAAAATACATTAAGTGGGAAGCATAGTTGTAATCTAGCCATTCAGGAAGTAGCTTTCTTAAATTACCATTTTTTCAGAACTGAATTCAAATTGTACACTGAACAGAATAAAAACGAGCATAACTATGACTATACGTCTAGTGGCTTAATGAGGCAAGAGGGAACCTACTTCGCACATTCTTTAATAAGAACTTTCCAAAGGAAAAGTCTAATGGTGTTTTTTTTTTTTTATGTCAGTATGGTTTTGCATTGAACTCCAGCAATGGGCTGCAGAAGGTAGCTTATGCAACAGAGAACTTAAGTTAATCCATCAATAAATTCTAGTACAAGTGTTTCATCTAGTTTTACTTCTTTTTATTGCACAGTAGGAATATTTTCCAGTAACTTAAAAGGACTTAATCATTTATGTGCATTTCACTTTCTATCTGCAACTAAACAAGCATTCTAGCAGTAAATGTATTATCTGCATATTAATCATTACTTACTAATTTTTACAGTACCTTCTTACTTCTCATTCACACCTGCAGATAGCCCTCATTCCTCCAGTACTGTCTCCCTGTGCGCGCAGTAGGCTCTGAGTTCTGCCTGTGAAGTTGCTCTAATTCTTTAACTTCCCATGCCTGACTTTTCAGTCCTTAAGCATCTTCCTTCCTTTCTCTATTGCCCCAAAACAGAAACGAGCTAGAAAGAATATCCATGACCGACTCCCCAAAGGACCTTTCATTTCAAGGAACCTCAAACACTAAATGAATAACCTGGATTCAGATCCATGGCAAGATAAGTGGGAAAATGCAGAATTAGGTTGCATGAGGGCAATTTTAAGAAGTCCACACTGACCCACGCAATAATGGAGGTAGATACTCAACCTATGTCTAAAGAGGTATCTTCAACGAACGCAGAAACACGACAGGACCAATCAAGACCTTAACCAATTAAGAGAAATCATAATAGATAGTGGTCTAATAAATAGACCACTTTTATATTTCAACTCTGCAACACCTGGTGCACTAACAAGCTGAAACAAAAAGAACAGATTGATGTTCAATAGCCACACATTCCAAAGATAACTCTAATTTTTTGATTTTGTTAGTTGTGCTACATTTAATTATGTAGTAAAATATGTAATGTTAAATAATTCAAAAACGTAATTGAAAGATCTAGTCCATAGTTTCTTCTACAACAGCTATTAATCTTCAGACAGCTCCTATAAAGATTTACTGCATTAAATCACATGAGAAACGAAGGAGCAATCCTGGTTTACATGAAAACAGAGAAAAATGCAACATCGCTGACATTTTCCCAAGTTATTCTCAGGTACTTGGGCTCCTCTCTCAAACAGCGATGAAATTGTTCAGGGAAAAATGGCTCCCATACATCATGTATAGACTAGCCTACTTCTTGGCAAGCGAGTTCTCTGTAAATCTTTCCAATGTCACAAGCTAACGTGTACTTCATAATGTATGACGATTGTGTCATCTCAGAAACGCGCCAGCGAAAAGAGAAAGGGAAGAGAAGTATCCCCCAGATTAAGGTAAAAATATCTGAATAGACATCTCAGTCACTTAGCTCAGGCAGGCACGCTTCTTTCAAATAACGGTAACAACAGAAGCATACTGCCTTGAAGGGGAAAGGAAGGAGGCAAGCACTTCCTATAACGCTACATAATATTCAGATAATATTAACACTCCAATTTGCCCATTTCTACATACACACACACAGTTTCCCAGTTATAGAGCTTCTACTGTATTGTAAATGAAATAAACATTTTAAAACAAAAGTAATTTTTATTTCATTACACATAATAAAAATCCACGTATTTTTATCCATGCAGTTCTTCCTGAAGTGTCTGATAAACTATTTGCGCAGAAGCTGGAGGAACCAGGCCTACGTGTATTCCACATGTAGCACTGTATATTTTTGTTTCCGCAGAACGTGAAACCTTAGCATTCATTTCTATTTAGCAAAATACACTTACTTTTAACAGACCTCTGTGGCCTACACTTCCATTTCTCTTTAAATTTGTAACGCCATTCTCATTTGAAACATTTGAGTGCAAACTTAACTTTTGAGCAGACACTTCAGTGTTTTTGCTGAACTCAGGTCTTTACAATCCTCAGACTTTTTCTTTTAATTCTCTTGCAATCAGGAAAGCAAGCAATGACACAAGCACGATCTTGTTAACTTCTGAGTAAAGAACAACCTTCAACCACTAATTCAGGAGATATTCCACCTTGGTTGGAGACTTCTGCTTTGCTTTCACTTTTGTTTCTATATTTCCAAATTACAACCGAACAATTTGCACATTTACTTATTGTCGCAAGTGGTATTTGGATTGATACAAAGATAATCTCATAGCGGCTTAACTTTTAATGCTTTACATTAAAACTCGGAGTCATCAAATGTCCTTTTAACTTTAACAAGCACTGTGAAATAGGCAACTCCGTAATTAATTTTCAGAAAATTGTTACAAAACAGAACTCTAGGCCCAGTAATACAAACTTCAACATACACCAGTGTTTGAAAACTCAGTGGGACCCTTGTTTTTCTCCGCAGAGATTTAAGCTTTTGGCAACCTTTTCCAAAGAATTCCTACATCCTTCTTGATGACTACACCTTTACACATACACAACTAAGACCTTTTTAAAGTTTAAAGATCAGCAAGGAGTTGTTTCACTGAAAAATTGTGTTCTAAAAGTATTACAATAATGCACAGACTTTCAATTAACTAGGAATTGAACAGCTATTCTTCAGCTTACACACTCTCTTTTTGCATCTCCTCCAAATTTTTACTCAGACAAGAATCTGGTATGACTCCATTAAGTCGGGGAAAGGCTTCGCTGAAAACCCATGGTTCGTGGATGTAGGTAACCCATGGTTCGTGGATGTAGGTAACACCAGATACGTGACTGACAACGCATGAGAAATTTGAACAATTACTAACATTTTTGTCTATCGGCTAAACAGTTGCGCACTTTGTTTCAGTACAGTGTGCAATTCACAGAGACTCTTCACCGGAAGGAAACTAAACACACCTAAGATTGTGCAACAGTAGCTGAATTACAAACTACGGAACCATTATATTATAAGCATAGTTAGGAAGAGAAGTGAGCCTCTCACACCACAAACAGTGAATGCCTGCAGTTTATCATTTCCGTTAAACCAATACCAGTTTAAGGTATCCTATCAAATGTCTACCTTCAAATTAAATGTATTTTATCCATATATAATAAAATAAGGTTGATATACAGTGTCTGAGAAAAGAACACTATCTACAGATTCTGATAGACAGCAAATCAAAATAATTCAAGCAACAAAATGCACTTTGTGGAAGTAGGTTATTTCACTGCGTAGGCTAAATGTATTTTGAGGAAGGATTATATTTTGTTTGGCAATTTATTTTATTGACAAAGCGTATTTCATCAGATATTGCTTCGCATTTTGTAGACAAATGCATGTTGTCAAATACCCTATTTCCTTTGTGGATGAAAAGTATTTTTTCACAGATTTTAAATTTCCCTGGATTCCACAATGCAGTAGGTTCTATAGATGTCTCTAATATAAATTTGTTAAAAATAGTACATTTTTTAAGAGTATACCTGGAATATATATTTAAAATGTCGTTTAGTGTTGATGTGTGTGTGCACTTGTGATCTCTCACAATAATGAATAATCATTATAGTAAAGTCAAAATCAATATCTAAGTAATTTTGGGTTCTGTAATTTTCATTTATGCAGTAGTTTTACTGAAAATTTACCCTCAACTCAAAATAAATATGTGAGATCTTAGAGCGGTAACTGCCCAACACGTGTTCCTACCTTTCTTGAAGACAATTATTCTCACTGGTTTCTTTCTGAAATTTTTCCTTATATTACAAAAGTATAGTGTCACCTCATCAGACAAGAAAACTGTTGTAAAATTGTGCCAGAACCTAGATCCAACTCAAGGTGATAAATTCAAATTGTTCTTAGGCTTATTTTGATTAAAAATTTAATTAAAAACAAACAAAAAATCCTCCGTACAGTTAAAATACACATTTTAACACCTATATTCTATCACCTACTTTGAAAATATCAACTTTACATGTATATTTTCTGCCCTCTATTACCAACTGTAGCAATTTCAAATTAAACCAGAATTAGATTTGAAACATGAAGAATTACGTCTTATCCACATCAGCAGTAAACTAATTGACTGTGATTAATTCTTTGAATATCATGGAAGTATTCTTCATGAGAAGTCTGTCCTTAAAAATAGCTGGTGGACAGGCATCAAGAAGAGCTGCAGAATTATCAGCTATGGCCTTTAGCAATAAGTTACTGAGAAAGTTAGAAAGGCACCCACTTTCTATGGAAGCATTTGAAGAATTATTTCCATTAAACATATGTAAAACCACTTTTACTGAGTACACTACCTTCAGCAAGCAACCTAGCTTGCTATTTCTATTTTTAACCAGTGTTACTCTTTCACTCCACTTCAATGATAAAAGAATCAGCCATTTCCTTCTAAGTCAATTCCATCCTAAACAAGTAAGCAAACCCATGGGCAGTAGCAAATAGCTTGCATTTGAAACCTAAACACGCAGAGAACATGAAAGAAAATCTACAATTAACTCTGAAATACTCTGTAAGAATCATCTACATTTATTTAGAAAGAGCGCCAACATGTAAACTATGATTTTACAAAATCCAAGAAACATTCAGACAGGGGAATGTCTGAATCATTCCTCCCCTGAATCATTCCCTGTGTCAAGAGAAATGTGGCTTTTCAGTGAAGGTAAAATGTGAGGAAACAAACAAAATTTCTTTCATACTTGAAATAGCTGGATGGTCAGCAGAGTAGACATCAAGCAACTGAATTTTCTGTTCTTCTTATCTCAAACCAATTTACACTTTTTCCACCTTGCAGTCACAAGCTTTCTCGCATTCCTAGAATATCTTGCAAACAACCACACTGGTGACTGCCTTATTTTTCCAAATGACTTCAAGTGTTTTCTCATGGCCTGCTTTGCAGCTACCATGAAAGAATTTACACCATCTCCTTCTTCCAAGAAAAAGTCTCCTACTCCAGCAATTCAACTAGAAGAAAGAAGGTAACCTAATTAGCTATGGGCAAGTTCCCATTAAATGCATGACCACAGATTTCATATACTTATTCTAATAATATTTATTGATGATGACATTGGTAGTAAGATTTCAAGTATTTAGCTACTCATATTTTATAGGACCAGTATTTGCTTCACCTGGATTAAACTCAACACCTAAAGAATAACTGCCTACTTTAGCAGCCTGAATCAGGCAGAAGATGCCTATGGAGGAGGAGAAAGCCACTGCAGAAGCCTGCGATGCCTCCCTGCCTACACTACACAGCAAGACACCAGAGTTTGGTTCTTGCGTAAGGGCTCCTCCTTGTAACAACCATCTCTGTCATTTTTGTAATGCCGTCCCTGCCCACAACTGACGAAAGCCCTCTCTTCTGCCGTCCTCCCTCAGATGCCTTTCCTCTTGCCCATCCGCAGAAGTTACAGGAGGATGAACAGAAAACGATGCCCATCTTGCCAAAACTCCCTGCCCAGCCTTCCTCAAAAGTCCTTCCTTTACCTGCCTATAGTCATCTCACCCCTGAGGAAAACTGCTAACCAGCTCCACTGTCAGCGTATGACAGATGTGAAGAACGTGCATTTACTGCACAATCAGGAATCCTTTAATGTTTGTATTTCAGACTACTCTGTGCATCCAACTTGAATGCAAACGGTTTCCAATACTGCTTTATGAGCAAGAGTGAAACCTAAGGAGGAGACCAGAGTATGGCCCGGTACCCAGAATTCCCAGGGGAACGGCATTTGGGCACCTGCCCATCTGTCTGATGTGCGAGCCAGTTAAAAGGATTACAGCCATAGTTTACTGCTCACCGCTCCACCCAGCTCTTCCGTTCTTCTACGGAGGGAAGTTCTCAGTGTTCTTGGCCCTCATACAGGCTGCAGATGGTCCTTTGGTAAAGCTTCTCAAAGCCATTTTTTGCCGCCCACATGTGCCAGGAGGTAGAATTATGTAAAATTATTATTTTCAGGGTTGAAGAGAGACGAAGAAAAAGAAAGCATCAGGAAAAGTACAAACGGGATTATAGGTGGTAGCATAACAGTAATCTTCTTCATATTTTCTTTCTCTAATTGAAAGTTTTGCTGGTCCTTGGAGTAAAATTCAAGCTAAAGGCTTCATTTTGTTTTTCCTGCTGTAATGCTGTCTGACTGTAGTATGTGTAAGAGCAATAGGAGAGAACACCCTCCCACCCCAAAATAAATAAATAAATAAAACACCAACACCACAAATATTGTGCAGAAGAGCCTGAGAAAATCTATTGTATGGCTTCAGGGTGCAAGTGTACTGAAAAAAAGAATAAAAAGATATTAAAATGTGCAAAAGGACTGACACAGCCACTCATTTCAATGCAGAAGGTAATCAGACCGGTGAAACACTAGCAGCCCTTTAGTAAACCCCATACTCTTACTGGTTACCTTCTTAGCCTTCAAATGCTTGCAAGTGGATCTCAAATCTATAATCATGATCTTTCCAGGGACTGCGATGAGGCAGGCCATCATACGTACAAAGGGCATAAAACTAGCCTTTTACCAGTATGGCTACTGGCTGCATTTCTTGTTCCCAAACTGGGGTGATGGTACACACACCACCTGGTGTGGAAATAGACATCCCTTGGGAAAAGCGAGGCAATACTGGCATCAGGTACTTCATCTTTTTTCACACTGTCTGTCACTAAGTTTTCTTCGCATTCCACAGCAGATCCATGGCTACCCAGAAATTCCTTCTGCAATGAGCTTACACACCTGTAGGACCCTTTCTTGTTACTCTTGCTATCCCTTGCTAGTTTAGCTCCAGTTGACCTTAAGCCTTCCTGATTTCGCCCATCTGAAAAAAATTCTTTTTTTTCCCCCCCAATGTCATTACTAACCTCTATGTTATAAACTAACTAGTTCATAATACCTAGAGGTAAGTTAAATGCTTTGCACTAGTTTTCAAGCACGTGCATAGGTCCACCCATGTGCAGTTAGCTCTAAATAACAGTCACTCAAGACTACGGTAGTAGCAAAGGTCCTTCTGTCTCACCTCTGCAAAGCAAGTCTGTTTCTCTTGGGTTGAAGAGATCTGTTCCTAGCCCAATCCGGCAGTCCTGTCTCATTCCTTTATAACTCTCCCTTACGTATACCAATATCTTGTGATTTAGAGTGAATTCTTGGCCCTACGCATGGAAATTATGGATCAGGAAGTCCTTTTGAAACAAAATAACAGCTTTAAATTATCAAAATCTCCAGAAAAAATATACAGTAATTTGAGAAAGAGCATCACAAAGTCCATATTTATATTAATTCTACATTTCGTATTCTAGATTGGCATACAAAAATACGTATTTGTAAGGCCATGCATATTTAGTCCTCTATCTTCAAGGCAAATTCTCTGACAATCTGTTTTGAAGTTGCAAGTTAAGAAAACACTAGGTGCAAAAAACAATCCACACATTGATACCAAATATCTCCTAGATAAACCATGCTTACTCTTGTCTCTGTTGCACAAAAAGATCACACAATAAATGCACTGTAAGAACTGATGGATTATAGCTCACCTACCCAGCACAGGTTAACCAGACAGCTATATTTCAATTTTAAAAAATGCCAATTGTTGCATATCTTATTATTACAATAAAACATCTTGGCAACAATTAATAGCTACCCAATCCATAGAAATTGCTTTCATTATATTTGAAGCAGCTACTTTCTTTGAATGTAATGACTAAGAGAAAAGAAACAGATGTTTCTGTTGCTAAGGAGATTGAATAAAAAAATGAGATAAAGCAAATATTTAAAATATTTTTAAAAAGGAAAATTTGTTCCACTTGGATTTAACTACTTGCTTTATAACCAGCAGCACAGTCAGCTATCATATAACAAAACATCAGTGTGCTGCTTTTTTTGCATTGTGATTGTTCTACTGCAAGATATTCTGCATATTTATTCTGGGATAACAGCATAACAAATGAAGATGCCTACACACATACACCACCATATCCACGCCTTGAGTAGCTGCAGATGCTCATTGTCAAAAGCGGATATCTGCATAATGAGCTAGATTTCTGCTAAAGTGAGGGAAACTTCAACTGTCCGTGAAATGTGCCACTTTATAGTTATGATATAGCTAACAATAAAAAATACAAAGATGCAATCTTGTAAAACAAAAAAATCTCTCTAATATTACACAAATTGTTTTAATTTATATATTCACATTATCATTAATGTTGTATTGTATAAGCATGGAACTGATTGCCAGGGGGTATAGAAAGCTAGGTCAGTAAAGACTTGTATGAAGTAAATCTGCTTCTGCTGTACATATTCAACTAAATGTGCTAGCAATGCACATTTAAGGAAAAGGTAATGAGGAAGTAGGAACTGATCACTTTCGTAATTTTAAGTCAAAGAGCCCTTCACTAACCTTTACTTATTTACTAATCTTTAAAACAAATGAATAAATGGCTACGTTTTAAGCAACCAAAAACCTACCACGTCTGAAATAGAAGAACTAAATTTTGCATTTGAAAAGTTCATGTCAAATATTAAAAAAAACATAGCTGTAAAAACCAATAATATGTTGGAGATATCCTCTTTAGGATGTGTACAGAACACAAGCTGGACTACCATTATAATCACAAAAGGGTTCTCATTCTCACTAGGATTAATTCACTACATCTGTGGCAAGCACCAGTAAACCCATACCGAGATTTTGTACTCTACCTCCCAAATCAACTCCTGAGCAAGTAAAATGAGACAGGCCTCAAGAAGGCAAGATTATATCCATCTGCCAGTAAACCAGATGCTCCTAAAATAACTAAATAAAAGTGTAAATCCAGTTATATTGAGTTTATTCTACCACAAAAAAAAAAAAAATTATTCTGCTGAAACCCATAGTTTGAGATTAGAGGTGTGTCTGGGTATGTGTATATATATATATATATATATACACACACACATACACACACACACAATATATATATATATACACAATATATATGTTTTATGGTTGAACATGCACGACAACGGAAGTCACAGTGTTCTTCCACTTCAAGTCACAGTAGATGTACTAACATTATGAGAAAGGTTTATGTAAATGACAGACTTGTATAAGGCACAGTGAAACAGAATAAATAATTGCTTGAGGACAACCAGCAAACCCCAACCTTCCCTACGTGCAACTTCAAATTTAAAAGCGCAGAAGTATAGAACAAAAATTATTTGTGCCATGAATCATCTTGCCTCATACACCCATTGGAATTGCAGCACTGCTACAGTGCAGCATAATCTTGTCACTCTCCAATGCCCCACTGACATGTTTTTCTTGTGCATTATTAGCACCGTTGGAGGACTCCCTATTACTCAAAACTGATTTCTTTCTTGAAAGGTATCTTGCTCACTCTAATATCTCCTTTCCTGCAGTCAATAGCAGCCATCTCCTGGATGACACCTGAGCCTGTTTTCAGGCTTATTGTAACTGATTCATGTCCCAGCTTCAGTGGCAAATATATATAGCTGTCAGATGGAGTACTGATGGTGGTAGCTCTTCCTGATACCAAAATGTCTGTAAGCGTTGAACATTTTGATTTCTCACTGTGATGGCAGTTTAGGTCTACATACTTTCTTTCTAGAAAATCTGATTTTTGGAGATCCTTTCCAAGCAGATATAGCTTGCCCACAAAAATTTAACTTGTAATTTGGTTCCAGACAGATTCAGAACTGGAGTGGATTTTATAACAGGCATTCAAAGCCTAATGAACCAGTTTAAACCTGCTACTTCTATAAACACAAAGAGCTTAATGAAAAGCAAAGGAAAAATGTGGAAGAAAATTTCTGCTTATGAAAGTTTTGCTTCTCCTAATTTTTTCTTCTTCAAATACACAAAAATAAGCTGTTCATGAGGGCAAAGGCACAGGCCTGGTCTGGAATGAATGCAACTGAAATACAGCTTTATCCACTCATTCCTCACGTGTGTGCTCTATTCCACCAAAAACATTTATGAGACACCTACATAGTCATACTACCTCAGACTCTACTCAAAAAGTAATTACAGAGGTTTCCTTCCAAGAAAAGATGCTGACTGCTAACCTCTTTTCCATAAGCTACCTCTGACGTAGCTTAGTTCAGGATTCAGCATCATGCATGAAGGGCTACGTCATCCTCAAGCATGCAGAATTTCTTCTGATATCACACTGAGTTTCTAGTGAGACTTAGAATCATCAGTTCCACAAAAATCTACAATTCCTGTACTGAAAATTCAGCACTGGCAAGGAACAAACAAAACTGTAAATAAAGTAGAGTTAGTCAAGAAACACTACAGCTAGGATTTTAAACTTTCCTTCCTGCCAGATGCTTGTAGCAGGTTACACAGAAGAATTTCATTAAGCATCATCTGTAACGAGCTATAAAACTTTGCTTTGGGCTCTCCAAGGACAGCCACAGGAAGTAATTTCTGAGTTCATAGTCAAGATCTGTCCATTTCAGCTTCACTTCAAGAAGCAGTCAGTTTTTCTAATATTTTCCTCAAGCTTGTATTCTAGGTCAGCCTGAATATCTACAGCATTTCCCCCCCGCTCTTTTGCCCACAGTCCCATATTCCCATTGAAGCAAAGATGCATTTTCTTTTCTTACATTACAACATATATGAAAACCTGCCCTTAGTTGTATAAATCAAGGGTCAAAGCTCACTTTTTTTTTTTCCACAGAGCCTTTTTTATACAAAGGCTCATATCCCACTGAAGTATATAGAAATCTATGAACTATGGAAAACTTCATGGAACAGAACGCAAATATTTCTATTAAAATCTGTACCTAACTCCAAGGATTATCCTTACAAAGTACTCAATACTATCAGCATCTATTTATCAACACTCATCTTTGCATGTTACATAGTAATCAATTAAAAATCCAGGATTTCAAGCATCCAGTTATCTTTCCCAGTACATGCTTATTTTAAAGTCATTCCTAAAACCAAATAGGTTAACTTAAAAATAGGTTAACATCCTACTAAAAGTTCATACCAAAGAAATAAATGTAAGAAAATAGTATCTTTTTTCTTCTTTGGAATATGTTTTTCTAAAAGAAATAATTGGTGATCTGGCAATGACTTATAAAACCTTGGGTATCATCTTAATTCTACTTCTGTAATCGTTATTCATATTACAATGATCCATTTTAATTGAATATATACCCTTGTTCTTCCACCATGCTGAACTATTGCTGATAATTAAAGGAAATGTCCATTTTACTTTATTTGTTTAAATTAAAAAAAAAAAAAAAAACAATTCAATGCATTACTTCTTATTACGGATGCAGACCTTAGGCTGGGGGTTGGGGAGCAGAAACGGGAGAGTAATGCTGAAGCAATACTGATTTACTGGTTAGTTTATAATTTAGAGTAATTTACTCTAAATAATTTTTATGCTTACACAGGATGGAATTTTCTCTTCGCTGCCAGAAGAGTTACACAGGAAAAAGATCAATAACAGAAGTTACATTGGTTTTGTGGTTCCATTTCTGAGTGCAAATATTTTATTTATCAAGTTGTAATTGTGAGCTTGCTGCTTAGGAAATACAAGACAGAGCTATTCAGAAACCCAAGTATAAAAAAAAATCAATTGAAAGGAAATAATTTTCTTAAGGGAAGGATAAGAGCATACTTAAAAATAAAATTGTTTACAAGACTACATATTTAGAGAATATAAGCTTTTTTCCCCAGATCTATTAACTACTATTTCAACAAAATGATGTATCTTTAAAAAGATGCAAAGAAGTGCATTTCTACAATCTCGTAAAATACTTAACTGAAGACTACGTGTAAATTTGGAGCACAAGCATCTTAGAAACTACGGCTGCATTATCAGAAATACCAACAATGGTCACATGCAAACCTATACTAAAATTCTCACTAAGTAAATTCTTGCAACTAAATTTGATATACGTAGAGCTTGGGGTTGGGGGAGGTTATTTTTGGTTATGTTTTGGGGGTGGCGTTTCTCCCCCTCTCCCACAGAAGCCTGGAAACTAAACCCTTATGCAAAGAAGTAACCCAAGCACACTAGTGCCAGCTCTCATGGAAGGTACCTCTCAGTAACCGGCCAAACCTCTTACAAGATACAAAGGTGCCTGCGCTGGCAGAAGTAGCCCCGGAACTTGGCAGAAGCCACGCCAACGTGACTCTGACCCACAGGCTCCAAACAGAGCCTTGCTGTCACTGAGGGATGCTGACGATCCACAGACATTTCACATTATTCACATTATACTTTTGTTCCCTTTAAAAATCATTGGAAAGTAACAAATCAAACATGGTAAAGAGAGGCAGGTAAGCCTAACAGTAAAAACAGGGCTATTTCAGCAACTTTCTCAAATATATTTGGTTATTCATACCACTTTGAGTTTACAGAAACTTCTTAAACCACACAGAACATGCTGTTAGCAGCAGCCCTGGAAGTGCAAAACATCTTGCATCCTCCAGGCCCATGACTTAGAAAGGCACTGAAGACAGCAGTGATTGAGAGGTTGTTTTCTTCCCACTCCCACAGAAGAAGGGAATTTATGGTTAAGATGCATAAAGCTAATAAACTGAATCCTCCTGTGAGAAGAAATCCAGCAGGGTTTTGTTCATGAAGTTACACTTTTTGTTCTTTAATGTAGTTACTTTCTAAAGGCTTGGATCCACCATGATGGGATGATAGCAGCCTTTGTTGGATAATAACAAAAATAAAAAGAACAACCCACAAACCTAACAAACATGCTGAAACATTGGTGTCCCAGCAATGGCCCCTGAGTAACACAGAAGATATTGGAGAAGGACACAATGGAGGGAAATGAGTCCTGAGATTTGTTTGGGAACTGATGGCAAGTCTTTGTCATTTGTATAAAGAAGAACAAATCAAAAGGCAGAAACAGGCAGTACTCAGAGGCTGGACAAACAACACGAAAGGGAAGTAATTGAGAAGTTACTAGTGCTTCTTCAGCACGCCAGCAAATCCAGAGGAATACAACTTTAATGAGACAAATAAAGAAGGGACAGTACTGGTTCACACTGCAAGTCAACAGCACAGCCTATGACAGGCTGAAAACCAGAGAGATGTTACCAGCACCCAGGGTAGAACCTGGCAAAAATTCCCAACCCAAAACCCACAGCTAAGCTACGGAAAATTTATTATGGCATATAAAGGCAGAATATCTCCCCAAACCCCAAGGCCCCAAAACTAAATCCCCAAACCTGCTGACTTAATGTACTGTGCAATCTACTTGTGGTACTTACGTTTCTCCCGCCATCCTGGGGGCCCAGGAGACCTGTTCTCTAAGCTGGAGGAATTGGTGGAAATCCTCTCAAGCCACTATTTCACCAAAAGAATGCTCTGCTCCTCACAGCCATCACGACATTAAGCTCACTTGTCCTAGCATTTGTCTCCACTTGAATCAAACCCATGGCAAAAGCCACACGATAGGGAGCACTGGGAAAGAATTTTTTTCCTCAGTACCTCAAAAATCCATTCCAAAGCACTGCAAAAAGCAGCATGTAGGATCTAGCCACCATTCTGAAAGGTTTAAATGGACACATTCTCATCCTTGATTACTGCAGGGAATTATGAATGGGATTTCACATTCAGCTTTACTCATGACCTGCTTCATGACCTTGGGAGATTACTTGGTGTTATTCAGGTTCCCTCATAAAAAAAGGCAGCAAAAACCAACTAACCAGCCTTACCTGCACAAAATGACAGCAAGGGGATTTTGAGATTCAACTATCAGGTGTTTTGAAATTTTCACAGATGACCTACTTCTGAGGACCTATTTCTGCAACCTTTTCCAAATAAAGTGCAGTTGAGATATAGAGCTTCTGAACCAATATCCTTTATCACTTAGTGTTTGTTCTCTAGGAATTGGGTATGAGAAGTATTTGTCAATCTGTTCTTTATCTATTTGAAGATGGGCTATGAAGATCCCTTAAACATATGAACTTTTACACAGAGTATATAGATACATTTATAATAGTAAAAACAATTTTGACAATCACCTATTTAATTTTTCTAATTATACAGCATTGGCAGAAAACTGTCATGAAACTCAGACTTGTTAAAACAGAAAAAATAGAAAAATAAAAACCCAAACCCCACCAGCTTTTCTTTCTTATTTGTATTCATACACTGAAGCATTTCTGTTTTTCTCATTTTAATTTTCTTTTACAATATTTTTTTTAGAATTCAGAAATACAGGCACTTAGAATGATTTACATCATAAGTAGGGACCACAGATCTTAATACTGTAAAAACTGAAGAAACAGACATGGAGTCAGAAAATAACCTTTTAGCAAAAAATATATGACAGCCAACCGATCTACAGCAAACAATGTACAAGAATGTGTTGACTATTTCAGTGTGAGTGAAAGAACTTGCTTGGAATTTGGTGCTTGCCATATCTAAAAAATATGTTTTTTCCATGCTTTGAAAGAAATGTGAAAGAATTAAAAATATTAAACCAATAAAAGGTTTATTTTACAAGAGGCACAACTTACAAGCAGTTTCTTAATCAATATTGCCACACAGTTAAATGTCTTGAGTAAGAACTGTCAGGTGTATCACAAAAATTAAAACCACAAGAGAACAAAAACCTCAAAAAAAAAAAGAAAGAAAAAAGAGCAGCTTTAACTTTTTATGAGAATCAATCAACTGAAGGTTATATTTCTTTTCCTCTTGAGGCTATCCTAAGCAAGATAGCCTTCTGTCTCTGCAGGACACATTGGGATAGTTTGTTACTGTACGCAATTACATGAATTCCCAGAGCATATGTACAACATAATTAAATTATAGGGTGTCTTGTGAGCACTGCGTCCAACATTTACAGACACCACAAAATAAGAGACAATTGGAAAGGTCCTTCTCTTTCTTTATCTTTTCCTTACACAACATATATTATAGGATATGCAGATTTACAACTTCATGATATGCAGCCATTCATAAAGAAAAAAATAGTTTTTGTTGTGTTAGGAATCTGAATAAAATGCCCACTCAAATGAAGAAAAAATCTTTTGATGACAGGAGCAATAAATTACTAATACCCTCATTTGATCCTGAATTTGTCAAGATGGGCAACTCCAGCAAATGAAAATCTAGGTAGGTAGGAAAAAGGTGTATTTCTCCTTCTGAAGCATTCTTAAGTAATTCAGTTGGGCTGCGAAAGACTGAAGTAGATTCTGTAAAGGAAGTGCTGGGACAAATTGCTTTCCTCTACAAAAACCACTTTCCTGCAGAGATCTAGAAAGGCATTTTTCAAGCATAGATGGAAGCACTTTGGTCAACAATATAAACACATCTCAGAGCAAAACAACATACAAAATTGAAGTTATGACTACTCACTGAAAGGAGAGATCAGCAATGCTCTGTTTTGTGGTCTTTCTGGGTAGTGTCTTCAGCTGACCAGGTGAGAGAGACTTCTTAATTCACTTGGCAATGATAAGCAAGAAGAATCTGTCAGGAGAAAAAAAAAAAAAAAAAGTAGTAGTAGTATAATTTTCAGGAAAATCAACTGTTAAACACTATTTATAAGCAAAGACTCAGTAAGTATTTTGGTACTTATCTCTCACAGTTTTTAAAACACCAAAAGGGCAACATAAGCATCTTTTCCTTTTGCTTCTCATTCTCTCTTCTCCCTCCCTCAAATCTGGGCAGACACACAAGCAATGAGTTTGCTTAGTCATTTAACTTTTACACTGCTAAAACTAAGTGATAGGAATTGACCATGTCCTCTCAACTCCCAAAGGAAAAAAAGGCATGATAACCCTGGCAGTAGTCCTCAAAACTTTTGGATCAAGACATTTTTTCTCCAGGTATCTTTACTGTGTAAAGTTTAAAGTACTCTTAGATGACACCACTCCACAGACCACTTGTTGCTTCCACTGTCAACTTATGTTTTTCTGTTTCAGTCTGCAATCCCTTATACCACCTGTTGGTTCCCACATTTTCTTTAGAACTTTCATTATCCTCAAAAAGTATTTTTGGAAAGGAGATATTACCTAACACATCCACATCTTCAGCAATTGCTTTATTTTTCATCTGGTCAATGAAATTATCCACTTAGAACCACAACTACTTGTAAGATTATTTGGTCAAAATACAGGTTTTACCGTTCATTATGAAATCAAGCAATAAGTAATGGTGAAGAAGTGACTGGTCATGCTGCCTAATAAACTCCAACAGTTGATACCTACCCATTCAAAAATATAAAATCACTACTGGCTGCAGGTGGGAACAGACAGGCAAACCATCAGTGCAAGAGCCAAATATTTCATAAATACATACAAAAACCTATAAAGACATGCTAATCCTTCCAACTATTATGCATGCAATTTTCTTTTAACATTGAGAGTATTTAACACTGCCAGCTTTATCTATTGCTTTCACTGAATTTAAATTAATGGTACTTATTTTTGGTTAAAATAGAAGCTTGATGTACTAGCACTACTTAACTGCTGAGGTCTATCTCCCTGGAAATGAATAGGCATAATTGTATTTCAGGCCAACAGCTTTCCATAAAGCATCAATTATTTAAATAAGACAAAGAATTCGATACACTTTGTACATTAGTATCATGTAAAATCTTTAAGGCCAGAATCATGGCACAAGATCTTCTAAGAATATGAATCAATGTGAAACAAACAGTGCTTTTAATTTGCAAATGCAAAAGCTGAAATATAGATAACCTCACTAATTAGGGGTTGGAAGGCAGTCTTTACTTTCATAATCTCCTTATTTTCACTATTATGCTTGCTTACTTTTGTGCAATCCCATGAACCTATGCCTCAATGCAAATTATACTGCTATTACATACCTACTGCTTTGGTAATTCTGCGCTATTTAGAGTATTTAGTTATAATGTCTAAATCATTTATACCTTCTCTGTTTGGGTATCACTATTTCAGTGACTTTAGAAAAGAAACATTCATCAGAGCAGCATCAGGTTACACTGAGATGCAAACATTAATAATCTACCAAAAAATAAATACATCTGTGAGCACTAAAATCTGCCTTTAGTCAGATTCGTGCAAAAACTGGCAGCCGGATGCGTAGGATCATCTTTTAATCCTCAAGAAATACACCGTTATACAGGCTTCTAACACTTACGGGGAGCCGTGGACTAACAGCAAGGCACGCGGCCACTGCCAGCGAAGCAAGAAGCATTTCGACTTCCAACGCCAAAAGGAATTGGGCGGCATTGCTGCCCGGCTGGCGCAGGAGCCAGCGGTGCTGCCGGGCCGGGTCCTTCAGCGAGCGGCGGCCATCACGCCCTCAGGGCTCCGCTGAGGCGCCCAGCAGCCACCTGAGCCCGCCCAGGCGCCTCAGCGCCAGAAGGCCGTGGCCCTCACCCTCACACCTTCTTGCGGAGAGAGCAGTAGCGGTGGGACAGGAGAGGGGTCAGAACTGTCTCTAAAAGAAGACTAAAGCAAATACAGATTTTTTTTCTAAAATATCCACCATCTTGCAGGAGATTTAAAAGCATTTGACTTTTTTTTTCCTCCACTGACTCCGTAGAAACCTTCAGTAGTGCTGCAATTGTTATTTTCAATTTCTCCTTCAGCTTGTTTAGCATGTGAGAGGTCAAAAAAAGATGAAACAGTCTCGCTATAACTGAATAAGCAAACACCAAAAAAGCCATCTAAATCCATGTAGTAAATTAATCAGGTAACAAAAATAAAAACAAGTTCTTTGTTTCATTATAGGGTTTTTTGGTCAGCGACTTGTTGCCAAGGCTAAAAATGCACTCTGACAAGTTGAAATGCTTCTCTAAACTCTAACAAATAGTTTTTTACCTTGTTGGTCCTTTCTGTAAGAGGACAAGCAAGAAATACTTGTATACATCTACCAGCACGTACAAATAAACAAGATCAAGCAAAACAAGTAACAAAAATAGAAAGAATGGAGCTGTTACTTTCAAACTTCTCTTATAGTAATACTAATAGTAGTCTTAAAAAATAATTTCAACAGATACTGTACATATACTAGGATTACAAAAAAAAAAATTTAAAATAAATTTAAGAAACGGTAACTTTGCCAGCTACCATTCTTTGCAATTGTATTGTCGGCGCCCAGGTGCTGGCAGCAGGAGCTGCACAGGCCTCTCTGTGAGGAGAAGCGGGGGCTGCCCCAAGCTGGACACAACCAGTTCTGGAACATTCCAGCCGGTTACGGAGCATTCTGGCTGGTTCCGGCTGGTCCCAGCCATTTCCAGAACATTCCAGCCAGTTCTGGCTGGCTCCAGAAGTTTCCAGAATGTTCCAGAACATTCCAGCTAGTTCCAGCCACTTCTGTCTGGTTCCAGTAGGTTCCAGAACGTTCTGGCTGGTTCTGCAGGATTCCACTACAGTGGAATTTCCCCATGACCATAATCTTTCTCTGTTTTAGTGAAAATGAAGAACATGCAAAGATTTATAAATTCAGCTTGCTGCCTTTTTGTCCTGTGACACATACAAATATTTACCCCATATTGGCCACTTCCCTGTAATTTATATTTCAGCTAATATCCACAGCGCTAATTCTCGCAATTACAGTCTACCTTAGAAGAGTACAAAGAATGGCTAATTAAAGAAAGTTTTTAAATTACTCTGAGTGACACTGGAGTAAGTGATACAAAAATCCATACATTTACTATAGGCTGCAGGATCTGATGATCCTTTTAGAATAAACCGACAGTACTATTGAGATGTTATATATAAGCAGACACTTAAAAACTTTCAGAGAGTATTCAGCACACTTCATTCTGTCGCTTTTCTTGCCCTTGTTTATGATTAATTAATGAGTTGCGTTTCTTAGATGATGGTTAAAGATTACACATGCAGTAACGACAGAAAGGGAATATCACAGCTGCAAGCCCGTAAAAGCCAGGGAATCATAAAATCTACATTAACATATACAAACTGTATTTGGTCCTGGCTGGTACATACTCTACGTTGTAGTATTGTGTTATTTATTTATTTTAGTCGCTAGACCACTTGGCACAAGGCACTCACCCGCTGAGCATCACTACAACCTTTTTCTGCTGGTTTTGGAAGTTGCTGGCCCCAAGGCAGGCAGCCGCCTCCATGCCTCATCGCTCCCCTGCTCCCAGGCCTCCAACCGCCAGCGACTGCGTTCGCGCAGCACCCAAGGTGACTATCCCCATTTAGTTGGACCTTTAGTCTATATCAGTTCTTCACTCTAGCTCAGTGCATTGCCACAGAAATACATATTCCAGCGGACAGGGCTGGGGGGAGTGCACAGGGCAGGAACAAGTATATAGGAATGCTCTGACCAGGTGCTGATGAGTGATCCTTGGAGTTCAAAGCAAAACAACATCCAACCACTTACATGTCAGATCGCCCCCTTCCTGAATACTTCATTCACTTAACCCCAGCAGCATTAGGAGAGAAAAAAAAAAAAGTGATCTTACAAATAACTTTGCAAGTCTAATTCATTCTTAGAGAGCATCTGCTCAGAACACTGAATAAAGCAAGTGTCCTGAGGAAAAACACTGTATCATCATCCAACTTCACCCAAAGGCCAAGACAAAGTTACAGATTTCAGTTTTGGCTATTCTTTGAGTCCCTTATTTTTCATCCATCTTTTTGTTCTTTTTGGCAACTTGAATAATAGCATTCTAATACAGCCTATGTTTCAATAAAGACAGATAGATGCCTGCAGAGTCTACTGATAAGTAAAAATGTTACATGACATTTTAAAAGTGAAATCTAGTACTTGTGTCCATTTCCTCTGAATGTATGGTGCAAACTTTATATTCAATAAACAGCATTATCATCTTTAGCAAATGTATATAAACTCATGTTTTATTAATTACCAAACATTCAAACAAATCAAGTATTAACTAGAATTTGTATTACATTTGATAGTTAACAAAAATGCTAATTACTCAAAGCAATATTGAACAAAACCTAATGTTGTTGACAAATGATAATAACTTTCAAGATATGCTTTTCCTCATCCTGATATCAATATACATAACAGAAACGAGGAGTATAAGCTTTAGGCCAAACTTAAAAGAAAAACTATGATTTCTTCTTCCTATTAGCCAGCCAAAGATATGAGAGTGGTAAATTAGTAAATGGAAATTAACTGACTTTTTTGCTAACAAATAATCATAATAATAAATA
The DNA here is from genome assembly GCA_013399115.1 of Anseranas semipalmata. NCBI lineage: Eukaryota > Metazoa > Chordata > Aves > Anseriformes > Anseranatidae > Anseranas > Anseranas semipalmata. The sequence goes on along the minus strand of VXAA01001241.1, from coordinate 457,247 downwards.
AGCTTTTAAGAGCCATGAAATTATAAACACAAGTGTTTCAATATATCGCAGCTGTAGAACAAAAAATGAAATTAAAGAAAAAGAAATTATGGATTTCTCAAGTACATAAGTTCTGTACCACTTCATAATTGACATCTTTACAAACTTCTACAAGAAAAAAAAAAACAGAAAAGATCACGGCAAAAATCGAATAGTACTGCTCACAAGAGGCAGAGAACGAAAACCACAGCTGAATCACAGCAGAATACAAAACACAATGCACCACAGAAGTAGCTTTGCTCACATCTTGAGAGACACAGCAACCTTACTCCAAGTAAAAAGAAGAACAGTAAAAATGAAAAATATACCAGCCTTCGTGGCATGTCTACTGAAATACGTATCCAGGAGAGCACGGAGGAAGAATGCAGAAGCTGAACTGAAGCAATATGGCTGCCCAAAACATGAAGTAGACCATCATTCTACAAATAAATTAAAATGCTACAATGGAGTAACACTAAAAGTTGGTGCTTAACAAGCAGCAGCTGTAGTACCATCACTGCAGGAAGAAGCCTCTTCTAGCATACGAATCAGGAGAACTGACACTAATAAAGGAAAATTATGCTCAGTGGAAAAAAAATCACCACCACTGCTGGATGCATTATCCATGGTCTATATCTAGTTACATAACAGCGGCTTAGAGAGATTACAGCTCCCCGGAAAACAAACCCCTAAGATTCTGTCCTGTTCCAAAGTATCAGAAGAAGTTCCTAAAACTACAAGGGGAAGAACTTTAAAGAAAAACACCCAAAAACTCTAGAGGAGAAATTACTGAACCAAATACTTTTACTGTGAATTAAATATACAAAAGTGTGTGTCCCCCCCCGACATCCACTAAAAAGAAAACATTACAGAAATGTGCGAGTGTAAGAAGCCACCAGGGAGAACTGCATTAGTATCAAGTACTGATGCGGTGCCTACCACAGCCTGTGACTCAGTAAAGCCTCTATCTGTATGAAAACAGAAAACCACTACTGATATTTAGTTTTGTTTTGTTTTTTAAACAGGAAATCACACCATTGCAGAGTTCAGACTACAAGATAAATCTGAGAAATTACTCAAAGGTCCGTATATGCACACACGAACGCCGCACCTAGCAGCCTCACTCATTCCCGTCCAGGGGAGTCAATGAAATGACGTAAACAAACAGCCAAGCAGATAATAACCAGAGCAAATGAATCAGGAGCTTCACTTGTAAGCATGAAAATAAATAAGACTCTATTTACCATTACTTTACTCTGAGAGTTTGCAATTACAAAGGATAAAATAAAATGGAGAAAAAAATAAAACTTACAGTAAAAATATCAGAATATTATTAACTTTCAACACAACTGCAAATTTTGACAGATGTGCATCATGATAACCAGATTCAAGCACCAACAGACAATTTCCTAGAGAAAGCTGCGAACATCAGGGGAGGGGAAGAAGAAACAGAAGAGGTGGCAAATGCTGTCAGTCCACAGCTCACCTAAGGATGAAAGGAACCAGGGCTACCAGAAAGTGAAGGAAACGTCAGCAGGGCAGGGAGAAGATGTGTCTCTATCGGCTGTGCAGACAGCTACGGCTGGTCAACACCTAAAATGGGTCTGCAGCCCTGAACCGTTAACACACCGTGTGAAGTCCCAGTCCTTCCTTCTTTGTATTGCACTGGTCGCTAATGCAGAGGCACCCTAAGTGACCTCGAACGTTGAGAGCCATTCTTTTGGTGGGGTGAAGGAAACTGCAGCCATTCACCGCACCATCACCAGACACCACTAGACGTGCAAAGAAGTGAAATTTGATGTGGATATGAGCAAAAAATTAAAATTAAAGTAAATGAAGAGCTATCCCAACAGTATTTTATGAAAAATCAATAGTAATGGCAATTCCGAGCGCTGTCTTTGGATGAGAGTTATTATTTACATGCATACTCAGATAACTGGTATATTGTCTCCTAAAAAAAAAAGAGATGGATAAAGTAATTCGAGGATAGTCTCCCTCTCTTCCCGAGACAAACACATAAATATTTGTATTATTATTTTTTTCAGAGGGCTAGATATACACACACACCCCTCTATGTATGAAGAGCAGCTGAACTGAGCTGCAGAAGGTACATGCATCTGAAACCCTCAAAACGAACGCCTCTGTAGTTTACCTCGTCTTGCACAGGTATGCACCCCTACGAGCTGCCTAAGCCATGACAAGAAGAATACCATGGTCCGCAGCTCTTCACATTAAACACCCAAATTCCCAGTGTGCTCTGCTCGGATCAGAAGAGAATGCACAATGCAGCGGTGAGCATCTTCCCTTGCCTGCCGGGGCGCTGAGCAGGAACGCTTCCCCTCCACGGGGAGCACCTCCTCATCCCGCCCACGGACACGGAAAGGAGCAACGCAGCCTGTGCAACGCACTTAGCGGGTCTGCCTCTCCCCTCCCCAAATCACACCCCTCAGCGGAAGGGAAGCCACACAGAAAGCCGAGGGGTGTGTTATCTGAACTTCCTGTCTCTTCCAGTACAAGAACCCGGGGACATCAAGTAGAACTAGCAGGAGTCTGGTTCAAAACACGCTTCTTCCCCACCCTGCCTCCTTAGAAAAGGTAGTGGTTTTTTTGTTGTTGTTGTCGTTTTTTTTTTTTTTTTTTAAAAAAAAACCTTTACACAGGAAATGTGCATTTGCAGGAGGATGCTGGGGAGGCCACAAGTTTACCAAGATTTAAGCAAAGACAGGGAAGATTCACAGAAGAGAATCCCACTGAGGTTTCCTAAGTGGCTGAGACCACTTCCAGCTCAGGGAGTCCTGGGACCAAATGGGCTGAAAGTCTGGGAAAGAATAAGCAGAGTTTCAAACATGATTGCCTCTTTTACTGTCCCCAGGTGTCCACTTATGGCCATCCAGCTGAACCAGTACAGCCTATATTCTCTCTCTTCCTTCTAGTCCCTCTTTACCTCTAAACAGACAGGAAAGATTTATTTTTCTTGATACCTACTACCTTATCTTGATAATGCCTTTTGCACTGGCAAATGAAGACAAGAGGATGTATTTTCACCCTTTCCAGACAGTCCAACCCCAGAATATCAAGTAGGTACACCAAACTCTATGCATTATGTTATTTATTTAGACCCAGAACATGGTATGACCTAGAGACGCAGAATCAAGTCACAGAGCGACACAAAAAAGAGCATTAGGACACGCTAATCCCCTTCACCAAACAGCAAATTCCCCAAAAAAACACACACAGTTCGCAGGCGCTTTTTGTCCTTTCATGATTTTAGTAGGCACTATTTCTTCAATTATAGATCACAGACATTCTCTTTTATAAGGTGTCACACAGACCGTATATTTTCAAGAACTGTTTCACCTGTAAATACATTCTCTACTGTACACAACATTAGTCACCCATTAACAGCAACGGCTGCTCAAGAGCAATGTAGCACCATGATGCTGATACGGCGCTGCTAATGAGCATCAGCTGCACTTTGCACTGAGCTGTATTGTTAGGAAGTAGGGAAAACTCAAATGAAATTTTCTCTCCTCTCTATTTATCCGTATTTAAAGTATCTACATACGGCCCAAATTGTCATTTTATTCTTATCTTTTTTTCCCAAATGTGAGCTACATTCTAATAAAACTACTGTAAAGAAATTAGATAAAGAAGTTATTTTTTAAAAATTCAAATCTCTAAGTATAGCACTGCTCTAATAAAATAGTGACATAAAACCACATGGTTGGTTAATCTGTGACACAAATAAAAGGCCAACTGAGTGGCAAGCCAGAACTGTCATTTGAAATTAGGGCATACAACAACCCTAATGTGATTTGAAATTCAGATTTATATTAGGCCTCATTAAGCAGTTTAGAGAAATTCATAATTCTTTTTACGGGGTCATTTTTTTTCCTAATTACCTCTACAGAATGATGTACATAAATACATTAAAATACAGTATTTCTAAATCATTAAATATTTTATTATTTTTCTTCTTCAAGTCCTGTCATCTCTCAGCTATGAAACTGGACAAGGCAAGAGCCTTCACAGTGTCATATGAAAACCAAAACAATAATAAGAATCCGGCATGTGTGTTTGGATGTTGCTTCCAAAGTGATTTGAAATTAAGCAGTACCAAATATTCAGAGAATTAGTAAGAGAATTGCCAATGGCCTTTTCAGTAAGGGTTCTATTTATTGTAAGACTGAAGTCAACTTAACTTTACAAGTTGTAATTTAAGGACAGATTTGATTATGATACGTAGGTTCTGTTTCAGTTTATTATTTCTAGTCCTTGCTTCTTACAATACCTGTCAACTCCTTAGCTTTGGGCCTAAACCAAGACCTTGATACAACACAGCAATAATACATGCATATCTGTAACATGCTTATGGCTTATCTGCAGTCTCTCATTAACGGAAATAATTTCATTTGTTCATTAGTCCCTAAAGAGCAACACATACATTCTTTGCCAGCCTAGGATTCACTGACAGTGAATCAAACAAAACCGTATTTGTTTACATTAAATTTCTGCTCAGTATATTTTTATGCTAACTATTGATGTCTAAAAATCTCAGATTTTCTTTTTTTATATTTACTGAGATAAAACTTTTTTTTCTTTTTAAATACACCTTCAGGAAAGTGATGCATAGAGAAATCAGCTTTATATTCACCAAGAAATTTGGTGTTGTGAGGCCAAGCAGAATGCCATCCTGACAAGCACTGCGTAATTCTTTGGCTCCTGGACATTTCTAATACCAGTGCTCTGCACTGAGCAAATTCCACAATTTTAAAACTTGCAGACATTTACATTAAATACATATTGATAAATAATACTGTGCATGCTTTCATTTTACAAAACACAGAAAAAAAAAATCAATGGAACAGAAGAGCTCAAAGGCCTCAACTGAAAGCAAAGGCATTTGGATGCCGAACACAGGATAGCACCCTAAGTGAGCATAAATACACTTAGATAGGATTTTCAAGTATTAAAAGCTAAGACAGTGAATCTATATATAGCCACTGATAGAAGTAGAGCTTAAAAGGACACTGATTGGTCCTTGCTTTGCTAACTTAAAATAATAACAGGCAAGAAATTTGAACAATTTCCCCTTTGCAATGAAAACCTTAGATGTCTGTACATACATGGGCAGGCCAACTTTAAGCTATTAAGCCTCTGGAAAGCATATTTAGTATCTAAATTTTAGGACACAGAATTTCAGGTGACCTTTTGAAAAATACTTGTTTTATGGAGGAATACCAAGAACTGCAGCTAGGCATTGAGTTATCCAAAACTAATATTGCCAAAAGACATGATACACAAAGCGTTATAAACAAAGTGGCCAACCACCCATAATGGGATGAACAAAGATACCATCATGTTATGTAGCTATGGCTAATAAATTGACTGAATGTCTCCTGGTTTTAAGCATTCTAAATATTTTCTACTTTACCACAGTACTTGTAAAGAAAAAAAAAAAAACAAAACACAAGAAGTGAACTGAGGGACAGACTGCCATCGAACTTTTATTCTCACATAGTGATGCTCAGCTCTGATTTGAATCTTTTCTTGCTCTTACCAGAAATGTAGATGTTCACACATAGCTTATTACTTAGAACTCTGTTTCTCAAGTAACAATCTTTATTCTGTGACATTTGCTTCTTAATACTAAGGTGGTCAAATTATATTCTGGACACATTTGTGTTTCATATGCACACATGAGGAAAGGTTGAGAGAGCTGGAACTGTCCAGCCAGGAGAAGAAAGGGCTTGGGGGGATCTTAACCATGTGCACAAAGACCCTGTAATGAAAACAGGGCCAGCCCATTCGGCACAAACCGAAGCACAGGAAGTTCTGGTTAAACATAAAAACAAAAACAAAAAACAAACAAACAAACAAACAAAACACATTATTTTACAGTGCAGGAGGTCAAACACTAGAACAGGTTGACCAGAGGAATCTCTAGAACAGAGGTTGACCAGGTGTCTCCATCTGTGGAGATGTCTAAAACCTGACTGGACATGGTCCTAAGCAACTGCTCTGGTTGACCCTGCTTGAGCAGAGAGCTGGACAAAAACTCCACAGGGACTCCAAAAGTAGGGGTATCTGGGGGGACTGCAGAATTCCCTTCCAAACTCATTCATTCTACTGTTATTTACATTTGAGTATCATTTATATTCTCCAATTATGTGATATGCTATTTTTTATTTTTCAAAGTTAAAGATTTTCAGAATTCATCTTCCTCTTTGGCATTTCATACTGTCCTCAAATTCAAGATCTAGAGGTTTATTAATGGAAGCCACACACATGCCCTTAAAAATAAGGGACTAAGTACTCCTTTCTTGATCTGTGCTTGCTTTCTATCCAGACAGTAATATCACTGCAAGGATGGTACCGTTGCACTTGATCTGCGAAACAAGAGAGCAAGACAGAAGAAACAAGAGCAGCAGTTTAGCAAAAACAAATTGAAGTTGGTCTGACAAAGACCCATCACTGGAACAAGGAGGAGGGAACAAAGGCACGCTTTTAATATCTGCTGATCCATTTCTACCGAATTTAACAGAGAAGAGTCATCTTGAAGATATTAAATCCCCCCTGAGCTCTGAGAAAAATCTGTTCAATAGTAAAATAAGAGACTCAAATTAGCATCACCTCTGATAAAAGAAATATGAGGCTTCCAGCTATGAGCTGACTGCCAGCCAGCACCTGTGTCACCCAGCACCAGGCAAGTGCTGCTGGTGGTCAAGAGGGGCAGGAAGAACCGAATGTATTGCAGGAAGGTTTAAAGGATGGAGGAAAACAGGAACTGAAGTTATTACAGGGGAAAAAGGACAAGGGGAAGATCACAGGGAATATTAGCAGAGAGAAGCAGGTAATCCTTCTGGTGGGAGGGATGCTGAGGGGATCAGGGATGAAGGACAGAAACCTGTAGGCAGTGGGGCTTCATTAGTTCCACTAATCACAGAACAATTTGTTTGCAGGAAAGTATTTTGGTTTGTTTGTTGTTTGCCTTACAAGGATGAACAGGTGTCTTAATATATTCTGTATGTGGAGTAAAAGAGGAACAGCCAATACTGAGAGCACTCTGTTCAGGCTCAATTTATAAATGGAAAAGTGATTCTGCATTCAACAGGAAGGATAAAAATGGTATCCTGCTGTTCACAGTGGGAGACAGAATTTAAATATCCTGTAATATAATTTGGTACATCACCACATATCAGGCTTGACTTTCCTAATTTACTCCACTAAGTTCTTACACAAGAACCAACCTTTTCCTTTCAAGGCAGTGACTTCTGATTTACACCAGGGCAAATGGAAGAGCATGGGGCCCTTCCTATCTTAATAAAATTTGCCATCTGCTGTTAAATGCATTAATGGCAGATATAATCGTATGTTAGTATTGCATTACAAGATAGCATCAGTACTGGATTGAAAGGGGAAACAGTACTATTTGGCGTTAAGTCATTTACACCATCATTCCCAAAAAACATTTAATAGGTTACAGTGTTCTCCAATTTCAGTTGCTTTTTAATTAGAAGAATAAATCAAATCGTAACTAAAAAGAAATCAGAAGCACCCACTTTGGGGAAGAAGTTTTTAAAGGATGGTTTTAACATAAGCAATTACTTTCACTTTTAGAAGATGCAAAGTCACAACACAAACGCATAATTTCTTGCAGTAAAGTCATACCTTAAACTACGCTGAGAGCAGTTTTTCCTCCTATAATTCCCCAATTTTTCCATGGTACAGTGGTGTTTGGCCACAGATGCAGTTTGTAGAAGAGAATGCCAACAAAACACCAATCACAATGCAAATGCCACTTGACTAAATGATTTTCATTAACATTTTAATTATTCCATTTTTAAACAGATATCCAATTTAAGGGGGCTCAGACTACAGCTTTCAGCACCATTCTCATTGTCAAGCTGAAGTGCCATCTGCCGGCCCCATCGCTCACCCATAAGGACGTGATTCCAGATGCCTTTTCTCATACATTTCATAAGCTGGTTTTTTTGTTTGTTTGTTTTTTACCATGAAACTTCATTAGAAGAGAGCATACAGACTACTACAAAGACACATAATTTAACCACTGAAAATTATTTTCCTTTTGGTAGATCTTGTGTCTTCTTCTGGAATACATTAAAGTTTCCACTAAAAAAGGAGACTGTCCATTAGCACTGCTAATGCACCTTTCATCTTTAATTTATCATTTCTACAGTATTTCTCACAAGATATTTTACAACACCCAGATCCTTGCCATGAGGAGCTCCTAATCTAACTATATACAGACTTGCAGATGCACATTAGAGAACCGAAAGTGATAAATAGTTGCAGTTTACGTCAACAGGATCTGCACAAGGGAAAATTGTAAGGGAGATTTAAACTTTGCACCAGGAGTTGAAAATTTGTTGGCATTGCTCAGATGCTCTAAACACTTATTCTGTGCAAAGGTGACAAGCAGATGAATGAACAAGAAAGTACCAAAATAGGTAGACCAATGCTGAGGAACACCAAGAGAGCAGGCAGCTACAAACACACGATATAAAAAGAAAAAATAAATGTACAGGAACATATACAGAGACTGCAGAAGAGGTTCAGTATGGAGATTCAGGAAGAGAGATCATAAAAAATCAATTGGTGAAGTAAAGTAAATCATTAAGCAGCTACATCCTTCCCCTCCTCCATATTACAAAATGTAGCTGCTGAAGGCTGTATGCTGCTTCTGGCTATTGCAGCATTCAGAATGAGAGAAACGGAGGGGCTAAACAGAAATGTACAGGCAAAAAAAGGTTAAGAGGTTTTGGAGAAGAAAATATATCCTGGATCAGTGGAGGAAAAGACAAAGAATACCAGTGAGCTCTGAAATTTGGGTCCAATATGCTACTTGGAAGGGAAATTAGACATCATTTGAGGGGAAAAAAATAAATCAATTAAGACTTGCCATTTGGCTAAATTAGATTTCAGCCCTGAACTTAACTAGGGCTATCAAGTCAGATTCCTCCACATCGTTTCTCTGGTCAGGAGGTGTTTAGGTCATCCTTTATTTCTCCTTCTGAATCTTCTCTGAACCTACAGGTGCCTATGGACTGGAGAGCTGCTTCCTTTGATTCCCTTAAGCTTTGCAGCAATCTGTTTCTGCAGCTCAGCAGCAGGACCAGGAGACCTGCCTGGGAAGGAGGACAGTTCTAGCCCAAGAACATCAGTTATTTGAAGCAGCAACCAACTCCTGAGAGATACCCACCTGGACCTGAGAAAGAGCAGGTTACTTCCAAGCTGCTCCATCTTTTCCCACTCTTAACTTGCCATCTAGATCCTTTGTAAGGTAAACAACACAGAGAGGACTTTTTTTCTTTCCCTTAAAGGTTACAAGCCAAAAATGTGCCTTATTTCAAGGCAGAGTGTTTCTGTAATACAGATGAACAACAGGACTGAGGCAGTAAGAAGTATCAGTAATGTTAAGAACCACAATTAAAACTTGATCACAGGTTGCCCCTATAAATCTTTCATTGTTCTTACCATTAGCATTAGACTTCTATAATAAAATAAGTATCATTCTTCAAAGGGCAGCTGGAGAAATCAGCTTTCATGCTTGCCAACTGGAAGACTCGATGAAGGATACTAAGTATGCATCCAGATCATTACATCTTTGTCTTCATTACATGAAATTTAATGTCATCAATTGAAGAGGGAAAAAAAAAAAAAAAATCAGGCTTAATGCATTTAGCCAAAATATAGCCACTGGCATTCAATCATGTGCCACTAGTTACAAGTCTTTGTGAACAGAAGCTTACTGTAACATCTCTGATGTTACTGTATGATAAATCCAATTTTTTTTCTAACATATCCCTGAACTTAACAAGGACGATGAAGTCAGCCATAAAATAGCCATAAAAACAAGGTCAAACTTGTATCTACAAAGCAAAAACGACCTTGAAAGGATTGAAAGATGAACAGGTACCATTCATTTTTCTGCTCCATTTAGACACGTGTAAAAATACTTGCTTCTTTTCTACTTTTCTAGCAATAGGTGGCACTCTCAAATACCACTTCTGTAAGTACCTATTGTGTACCATATTGTTCTATATTCAAGTGGGATAGATTCAAGGAAATATAGGTGAAGTTATTTTCTTTTCTGCTTCCACTAAACAGAACAGAAAATACATCTCGCACTTGTTTTGTTTTCTGTTTCAAACTGTAGTAATGCTCAAACACATTTTTACAACAGCTAGAAACTTGAGGGCAGTATGTTGTTACTGTTTGCAAGACCATGCTACTTTAGGTAAGTGGCAAGCAGATAAACATGCTACTTGCTCCAGCAATCTGAACATTAATATAAAAAATCACAGTTTTAAAATAGGTATTGTCTCAGCACTTTCAGTTGCCTTTTTAGTGACCTGTTAAAATACATAATCATTACTCTTTTTTCCCCTGTTTTCCCAGATTTGTAGATAACATGTATGGTTAGTAAATAACATGTCCTCTTGGCTCGCAAAATAAGCACTTCGCAGCTCTCCCCTTCAACCTGCTGACCCCCTTTCTCTTTCTGCCAAACTCACCAGTTTTGTTCTGTGCAACACTCACTCTAAGTGCTGCTATCTTTTCTTCACCCACTAGTGGTATGCTGGCTCTGCAGTTCTAATTTCAGAAAGATGCCTAACAGCTGCGACAGGCAGAATCCTGAGATCAGTACTTACAAGGAAGATCATGCACATAATATTGTTTTTGAGATTTGCCACTTCTCCAGTGTAATTTTTGAAGTCCCAACTCCAATATAACACGTTTCTCACCTAAGCTGTTTACATAAGGGATATACTTTATAGGAAAGAAAAGTATACCAGGCTAAGTCCCTTTTGGATTTTAATTTCTTTTGTTTCAAAGTAAAATGCTCTGGAAGCCTGGAAACAACTTCTGTTTCTCTCAAAGCAAGGAAGGAATTAAACACCAAAGCTGTTTTCTTAAGTCTTTTGGTTATTATGGCAAAAGCATTAAATCTGTCTTAAAATTACTACATGCCATTAGGCAACCTTCTACTGTTTCTCCCCAGATCAGCCACATCCCTGCAATTTCACAGCACTTGCTAATGCAAAGCATGCTCAGACTCTACTGACAGTGCACCGACATGACATGCTTCACTTTCCATTGTCCACTGTCCTTAGCCGTTCATTATCCTGACTGCTGTTCCTACAGGATAATGATACACTTGGCCTCTGCCTGTGACTAACACATTTTGCTACAGGGCTTCTTTTAATTGAAACACATAGTATATACTTTTGTTTTGGAGCAACAGCCAAACATTTAAGAGAGAACTTGTTTGCTCCCCTGCTTGGTTAAGGGCAAAAATTAAATATATTTTTAAGCAGGGGACATGCAGCCCAAGTAAGACAGCACCTCCCCTGTTGTACCAAACTCACAGATTCTCACTGCAGTCTAAGGAACACCGCTCCAAGTTCTGCTGTGCTGAAAGACACCTGCTACCAAGAAATCCCCCAACTATAAACAGTTTAAATAATAATGAAACATATATGAAATTGCTAGAAAGTTTTCTTACCTTTTAAAAAACTGCTTTATGACTTGGTGCTTCTGTCATGATTTCAATTATAAAATAACCAGACCGGATTCTGTTAACTACAGAATGATTTAAAGCTGAGCACAGCCAAAAGCCAGCAATCAGCTCAAAACTACAGCAGATGTTTCCCCAGCTGAAGTCACTCAGTCTAATTCTCTTACCCAGTGACAAGAAACAGGACATCTAAGACTCAAGAACTTTCATATTTAGGTCCTCAGTGATAAGAAATTACTACTAAAAAAGCTATCAGGCATGAACCTGTTGCACATTTAAACAAGATGATAGCTTTTTTAAAAAAAAAAAATCCCCCCAAAAGGGCAGCAGATTTATTTTGAAAGGTTTCATTAGAAAGAAAAAGTCTGAACTGCAGAAATACTTGGTTCTTTCAACTCCGGTTGAACAAAGGAAAACAAACCATCAAGGCATCTCACTATCTGGCCAACAGAGCAGCAATGGCCAAGGGGCACAGAAAAAAACAAGCAACCACGTACAGTAACACGATGGACTAGACAGAAATAGTTATTTTTAATTAAGATAAAATTACTAAATTCTGATAGTAACCAAATCAATGTTTGTTTCACTGTGTTCTCAGTTACATTATCCATTATGTCAACAATAAATGCTACTAATGAATACATTTGCTATCAGAGCTCCAGTTTATACTTTCATATCACTATCATGTATATATTTAACGTGCTTCTTTGCAGCATATTCTAACTCATTTGTTTGCCTTGGCCCCAGACATACCTTGCGAGTGCTTCACTTAGTGCAGGAAGTAAAATAACCTTCGCACAGGAGGATGAAAACCAGGAAAACGCTGACAACAGTGCCCAGTCTGCAACTACTTAAGGGACTCCAGTGACTGAGGCTCCATCTGCGAGTGGGCAACGCTCACCTGCGGCAGGTGGAACCACCAGCATGCAGGGGGTAACACTCAGCACAGAAAGCCACAACAGACCGATTCTGACCCCCAAAAGAGAAAGACTGGTCTTGATCCACAGAAGAAACATCTGCCAAGCAATGAAGCCTGTGGTAGAGCAACGACACCCACTTTGCTTGCAGCTCCTCATCAACAACCTCTTGAGCCTGGACATTTCAACTTCAGGAACCATCACAGCTGACACAGTATAACGTGCTTAAGGCTTGCTTGACCAATATTTGTAATTACTGCCTGCTTCTCTTTGCTGTCAGATAGATTGCCTAGTAGTTGTAAACGCGTGCTTGTTTGAAGTCGAGAAATTTCCCTGGTGTCTCCATCTCTTGGAACGCTCCCATCTCAGTGATCCTCAGTCCCCTGATAGTAACAGGTAACCCATCTTCTGCCCCACTGACTCTTAGCGCTGAACAAAGTTAGATGGTGCAGTGACTCAAAACTGAGAAAGCAATGTCTCAAACTAGTATAGCCTAATTTACTGTGAGGAACACAGTAGGTTAAGATTGAAAATGCAGATTTCTGCTGTGCAAGAGAACTGTTACAGGAGATACAACAGGTGTACTCTGTAATAATTTTATATTGTGGTCTTGTTTTATATACAAGATCAGCATGTACTGTTACATGTCCTGAATGATTACACTTGTTCCCATGTACATTGTGAAGGTTTAACTATTAAGGGCAATAAATGTTGCACTGAGCATTGCTGCAAAGCCAACTAATCCAGATACTTGCTTCTCAAAACCAGTTAACTAAAAAAGACATATATTATCTTCATTGAGCAATTAAAATGAAATTTTATTTATGAAAGGTTATGGGTTATTCCAATCTGTTTTAAAAAATAGCAAGAGTAGACTGTATAAGCAATAGCCTTTTAGAGGACTTCTGAAAATAAGCTACTAGTAAATCTTCCCTGCATGTGGAACAATATTAAATTTCAGCTCTGCCTCTCTAGCATAATTAAGTACCCACAACAGCATAAAACCTTCATTAAATTACGGTGTTTGGAGTGAAATGTAAATTTGTCTTCAGATACGAGGTTGATATTTCAACCCCTTCACTGCCTGAATATCATTATGAGGAGAGGGGGGAAAAAAAGCCACAGAGTAAGCAAAACAGTTAGTGATCACTCCTCTTCTCTGGATACTGCACAATCAGAAAAGATATCAATTAAATGCCCCTGTCTCTGCTGCCTCCTCCCAGGAAAAGAAAAAAAAATAGCTGGGGATGCTTTTTAACTGCTGCCTCACTAGAAACAATGATTAACCACATTACTTCTTATGACATCCACATGGAAGTTATTTTTGTTCCATCAACAACAACTCTCTTGATGGGAAACAAAAACAAAAAAGAAATGCCCTCTCCAAACTAAAAAAAAAACAACACAAAGGCTCGATTATGCACCCACTCAAAGTCTCCAGGACTTTGGTCGCTGTTTGCAAGAGGTTTGCAGCTGTTTGCTGTTTCAATGGCCAGAAACTGACCTCACAGATTTTTCCAGTCCATAAAAAAAAAAATTGTTAAAATTTATTTCACATTTTCTCCTACAGCATCCCTGTATGTATAGATGTACAATATGCAGATGTGCTATAATAAAACACTTCACTCAAGAAAGCTTAATATAAGCAATATTAAAAACTTTAAGATTCCATATGTTATAGGAGCCTAGGAAGATAACAGTATCTATGAATCTACCTTGACATTTCAGCTACTCACAAGGTAAGTAGAACACAATTAGGTAGTTTGCTGGTTTCTCTGCATATATGGTGCTTGAAGCCTCAAAAGACAGTTTACAGCACCGAGCATTTTAGGATATAAATCTTCATCTTCTGAAATCTATAAAGTGTGTACGTTAAAAACAATATTGTTCTATTAAGTTGGAATAATAATTACTTTTCTTTATTTATCTCCCAATGTTATTACAGCTAAATAAGAAGAAAAGCAAACATTCAAGCACTCGTTTACAGACATTCTCTTTATAATGGGAAGAACAATCAAAGCTATTAGATGGTACACAGCTAAAGGCAAAAGCTTTTCCTTCAGGTCAAATATATCAGTACTAGCTTGTAATAACCAAAACAGAAAGATTATTCCTTTAAAACCCTTTAATTCTTGATATCCACAGTTCTAATCCTCAAGTCATTGTTGAAGGCCACTTTAATGTTTCTGTTTAAAATTTTTTGTGTCAGGGCTTTTTTTTGCTCCAATACCAACTAAACTGCTCATGCTTTACTTTCATAATTTATGTCATTTTAGAAGCCCTTAATTTAATTAAAACCTTGTAAAATTAAGCAGGTTTGACTTCATTTTCTATATGCAAAGCAAGAGAAGCACATTACTTGGATATTTTGTTTGAACAGCTCATTTCAAAATTTATTATAGGTTACTATCATACCGAGAATAATAAAGATATATTTTTAATTACTTTTGCTCACAAGAACAGGCTAATACATATTCCATCAATATTATGATCCCCTTGGATGGAGAGAAGCTAAATGCTAACCCAAACAGATTTTAAAGCTATAATTACTTGGTAAACAAGGGAATCATACTAAATAATTATACATTGAGTTCATATTAAATTAAACTAAAAGAAGTTTTTAGGACTCTGTGTTGTATTTTTCTCTTTTGCTTTCTATCTGCTGCAGTGTCATTGAGCATATCATTATCCCGGTGACATTGCTCTCCAAACGTGTTTTACAGAAAGCAGGCAGACTTTGTACAGGGTACTGTACTGTCTTCTCTCTCTGGTGATGAAGTAGAGATAGATACAATGCCAGTTCGCGTACACCATATTAAACAGCAAAATGTTGCTTTGATGATGCAGAGCCCCCCGCAAAAAAGCAACAAACCAGGAGGTCACCTCGGGAAGGTCATGCAGAAAGATTATTTCTAATCTGCTTTAAAAATACTATTAGGGCTTTTTTGTTATGATGCCTGCAGAAAGGCTCTCTGGTTGGCTGAATGATAAACACTTCTATCTCTAACATTAATAAAACAAATAAATACATCCTGCTTTTTTACACTCGTCCATTACAAAACTTCTCATTTACAAGGACTGACAACCACCTCTTGCTACTATTGACATACGAAGTTTTTCAGAAAGAATCTCCTTAAAAGACCATGCTAGAACACAGCACTGCACGCATGACAAAACTAAGTTTCTCAGAACAGTCTTTCAAAGAGAGATACAGGCTGAAAAGACGAATGATTTCACTAGAACACTTAGCTTCTCTCTGCTGCACATCCATCCCCAACCCTGTAACACATCAGTAATGAGCTCTGCTACACCCATAGGTATTACTGATAAAGGTCTTGATACCTCATGCCCCTGTTTCACAGTGAAATCACCTGGTAATGTCATACTTATTCAGAGGTAGCATTTATCACCTTGCCAGAACAAGAATTTACCAAGCTTCCAGAAAAGCAAAACATCCATTTGTTCTGAACACACAGCAACTTACGTGATTAACGGCTGTGCTTTTTGGACCCAGCTCAAAACTTTCCGAGGTACTTACCAGCTTTTCCAGCAAGTTCATTGCACTTGCACACAGGACACTAAGGCAGCATTGTTACTAGGGAATTTGGCCTGAGAAAAGCAGGAGCATTGCAGGCCAGACCATGGGAAATTACAGGATAACCAGACTCATCCAAATACTTCACTTGTAAAAACTGGCTGAAGATGCTTTTTAAGCTGCTACAAAATTATGGAATTATAGAATGATGTTACAATTTTGTATTCTGTTGCAGATTTTTAATCTTTAATTAGACTAGAGAACAGTAAAGATGAACCACACAGTATTAAAAAAATTAGATTAAAAAATCAGATCTTGTCATTAAGCACCTTTTGCATGCTTAGCACACAGCACATTCTGTACAAAAAGATACAGCAACGAACATCAGTTTAATCCATTAAATAGCTCTAAAACACTTGGTCTGTGTTAAACAAATTTGAACCCTGATTTGAAATGAGTTTGGTTATCTAGCCCAATGCCACCGTCAAAATCTGCCTCATAGTCTCCTACAGCCTCAGAACCAAATCCTGACGTAGGCTGCAACTCAATCACAGCACACGCGGCCAAATCTTTTCTCGAGTTATTAACTGTTTTTGATAATTATCCCTGCGGCAAGAAAGCTGCATAACTGCTCCTCGCAGCATAAACCCAAGCTGAAGCATGTGTAATCACAGCTCCGCTTCTCCCTACCTTCTTTCACATACCCTACAGAGCATGGACCAGCCTGCTGAAGGCCGAATTCAGAAGCAGGTAGCTCTCAGCTAACAGGCATTTGGTCAAAATAAGGATGTGCATCTTTCCCCAGATGTACTCCACCACACGGTAGGGATTTATGGCAATAACTACTACCAATAAATACTTTTTTTTTTTTTTTTTTNNNGCCCGTCCTCTCTCAGCATCAGAAACTGGCATTCTGAAAGGAGCTGGCTTCTCCCACCTTAGTGGTAGATGCAGCTGAAATTGCTTTATGTCTCAAAAAACAAGACCATGCCCTGAGAATATGCAACTACCAACCAGGTACTGCTCCAAGGAAAAGTCAAATTAATGACCTCCATTTATAAAACACTGAATACTTGCAGAGGCTACGTTAAGCGTTTAACTGTAGTAGTATCTCACAATTTGACCTCCCATCTGCCAATAGCAGTGGAGCTGACCAGCCTAGTGAAGCCCAGTCTAGGTAGAAGTGCAAGTGTAAAGGGAGAAAACTATTTCCAGAATACTCCACGGGTCTCACAGTCAAACTACATGTATGTATTGTGTTGAATTCTGTAGGGATGTGTGCTGGATCTAGTACAATGAAACACCTTAATTAAGAAGCTGAAGCAGGGGTTTGGACCAAATGACCTCTCAAGGTCTCTTCCAAACTAAATTATTCTATGATTCTACAGACTAAAATTTAGAGTATTTAAACCTGCATACAACATAAAGATGTGAAAGTAGTTTGTTACCAGACAGGATTCAAATTAAAATTCAGCTTGACATATGGGCAAAATATTTTTGGAAAAAAGAATTCACTATAGTGAGAAAAAGGGCAAGATTTTTCATTTATGCAAACTCAACTGCACACAAACAGATAAGAAACAATGAGAAGTAAGTAATCCTGCGGTAAAAATGCTGTTGGCTGTGGCAGATCACAAGCTGCACATGAATCAATGATACCATGCTGTTCCTCGCTCTCTAAATATATACTATGTTTATATTTATATAGGGCTGTATAAACACAAAAACAGACTTCTGAAATACAGCTTCTGACTCTGCTCAGTTGCAGTGCTGCACAGTTTGTGGCGTTGCACTTCCAGAGCAAGGGAAGCCAGACGAGGTCCAGAAGAGTGCCACAAGGATAAACAGAGAACGCATGACCTATATGCGGAAAGAAATCTGGATTATTTAGCCTAAAGAGGAGTTGACACAGTAGAGGAAAGGGATGGGACAAGATAACACATCTTCAACTGCATATACTGCAGAAGTAAGACAGAAAGGAAGAGTTTTATTCATATGCATGTGGTTATTAAATAGCAACAGTAAGAAATCCAACTGCACAAACAAAAGTAAAGGTTGAGACGAGGCGCTAGCTTGAAATGATAAAAACAGAGAACCACTTGGATAGGTGGGACAGAGACTTCATGGATTATTTGAGGCCATTAAAAATGGGATAGCCAAATACCTGATACGAATGACATTAAGGAGAATGTATCCTGTCCTCAGGCAAGAAACGAACCAGAGTCCGCCTTAAAGTCATCTCCAGTCCTATTTTTATATGATCCTATCATTTCTGCTTGGCTGGAGGTGGCAACGTTAGATAACATCGTACGACTCTGAAAACTGCAAATGTGACTTGGTTTTGCCTGCAACACGCTGCCCTTAAAACCGTTACCTCCAACAGTGGGTCTCGTGCCTCGGCTGTCACTGCAGTGCGCCCCGAATCCCAGCACTCCAGCGGCCACCCTCCCGCAGCGGGGTTAACACGCAGCCGGATGCCGGCGCGCTGGAGCCGCACGGTGCTGTGCAGAGAACGGTGCTGGCTGGAGAACAGGACCCCGCACTGCTGGAATTGGCGGAACAGCCAAACGCCCACGTTCAGCACGAGGATTTTATGCCATTGCAAAGGCTGGTATGGGCATGCGTGTGGCAGGGGGTTAGGTGGCAGGTCACAATTCTCTCGGTTTTGAAGGGAATCACACAGAGACCAAATCTTCTGTAGTCTTCATAAAAATATTTCAAAAAGTGAGGATAATCATTATCCTTCTTCCTTTAATTCTTGCAATGATTTGCATTAAAAATGGTGTTTTCCAGTTTTGACAAGATTCATCTGAGACCAAACCAGTTCAATTATAAGCATATCTGGCCAAGAACTCAGCCTGCTTCACAGCATCAGACCTCCTCATGTGAGGTATGGTATTTCACAGAAATCCTATTGCTCCCCTATGAAGTCCTCAGGTTAAAAAAAAAAAAAGGTACTATATCAATAAAACCTACATATTGTTTCCCACTGATACTAATTAAGTATTTGGCTTTAATCAGTGGAAAAATGTATGATTTATTAATTCTTTTGGAAATCATTATAACTTTAATTCCATGGTACTAATTCAAAGATTCAAGTTAATTTCTCCACGCCCTTGATGTGGGAACAGAGGAATACAAAGGCAGCTGTGTGCCAGTGGGGAGCTATATTCCGCTCTGCATTCAACCACATATTTTTGCAACAGTAAATACAACAGCATTGGATGTGAATCACTGTTTTGTTTGTTTCTGCTTTATTTCTGATTTTCAAGTGGTCATGAGTGAAATATTGTGCTAAGCCTTTCAAGCATTATGTAAACTCTGAAATAAGAGACAGTTCACTGGTTAGGACTGCAGCTTGGAACACGTGCTGCAGCTGTACAGCTCTTGTGTGCAAGCTCATTTGCTTCTTTCATCAGAGGTCTCCACGTGTAAAACAAAGTTTCTTCTTATTACTCACACTGCGTGTTTTTTTTTCGTATGTTCAGGCATACTTGACTTTCAAACACCCTAGTTTGGGTGTGAATTTCAAACATTTCTCAGTCTGCTCTCAGACTATACTCCAAACAACTCCATGATGCTATGTTAGACACAAGCACTCCAAGCAGTATTTACTCGATGCTGTTTACTGGAATACCATGAAAACCCTCTTCCCAATGACATCATCCTCACTTTCTTATTTCCAAGACATTCTGTCTTTTTGCCCCAACTCACACACACAAAAAAAGAACATTCCCCTGGCCTCTCCCACCCAATAACAATTCACCTACACCTTCATTTTGATCTTGGTGCTCTGGTGTTTCCCCTGCCTTAAAGAAAAACTCCAGCGTTTTTACATGTCTAGGTTAATATTAGCAGGCCTCACATGATATGACTACCAAGTGAGTCAGCAGAATCATCATCTGCCTGAGCCTGAATCCAGATAAAAGCTCCGTAGAGCCTTATTCTGTGAGAGCAGAAAATGCCTCCTTGCTCGGCTCTTCCGTGGCCGTGTTACACAATCTCACACCGTGCCACTCCAGTTTTCCTGAGGGAATGTAGTTTTTGCTATTCCTCCGAACATAATGCCAATCTCATTGTGCGTGTCATCTTACTTCTATGGTTTCCAATACTTTTTTGTGCACCCGTGCACTGTATAGAAAACAAAGCAGGTATCATTACTTACTGTACGTGTAACTTAAAGGCTACTAAGGTACTGACCTCCGCAATATCCCACCTGGGCTTTTCGGCAGCAGGACACCCTTGCTCTCCTGGCAGTCTTGCAATACACAGATGCCGCTTTGTTTTGCACAGCGGCTCGACTCATCACATTTAAAGGAAATTGACTTATGCTGGAGGCTAAAATTAACACTCCAGAAAAATAGAGCACGTCTCTCCCCACCCTGCCGCTCTGCTCCCTCCCTCCACAAACGGCACCGCCACGCACAAATACTCTCTGAAGAACTGACATGAAACTAAACTTTTTGGGAAGGTGAATTGAAAGAACACTGCAATTTAACTTTAAAAAGAAATTAAAATTTTTGGCAGGGCTGGAAATCAAAAATGCAGGCTGCACTTCAAAATAAAACAACAAAGCAAATACGCAGGAAGGTGAATGCAACAGCCTTTAATTTTGCTTTATTCAGTGACTACAAAAAATTTCAAGTCTGAGATGAGATCATTTTATCTTTGTATCTAAATATATAACCCCTACTTTAATAGAAAACTTTACATACCGGATATAATGGTAACACAAGTATTAGAAGTTTAAAAATAGGACAAGACATAAGGCACTTAAACTCCCTCAAAATTTCTAGAGAATATTTCCTTAACCTACATCCAAGTCTGAATTATTCTTGAAATATATCACTGACTACAGGAGAAACTGTAGCTCCTGAGCACTTGGATTGGTTGCTTCTCCTTAGCGTGCACAAATGCCCCCCAATACTAGGGATTACTGAGCAACTTGAGGGCTCATAAACCTGAAGGACACTGGGAAAATAACTGGGCAAAGAGGGGAAAGTGCACAGATCCTCTCTCTGTGCTCTTCCGAAGGTGCTTCTATGTTTACAAAGACAGTGGGTGCTGCTGAGCGGACCTGTCTGGGACTTGCCAGTCCTTCAAGGGATGCTGCTGAGTCCCAAGCGGTGAGAGTGCTCCACCTGGGGACTGGTGGTTCAGGGGGGCACAAAAAGTGCAAGATAAAGACAAAATACTGAGCAGCAGGGACTGCAGACAACCAAAAAAAACGTGTTAGAAAAGAGTGGAAGGAGCCTCCGCACTTCCAGTGCCGCCACAACAGGTAAGGACAGAATTTCAGTCCCTGTGAACATCAACCAGCTAACATTTTTTTGCTTTAAAGAAACGTGAACGTCACAACACAGCACTGTGTCACCCTACTTACAAGTTCACAAATGATTAGTATAAGCCTGACAACAGGTGTTCAGGTTTCAACACTAAATCTGCTCTTAAAACATTCTGAAATACACATTCCTACTTTCCATGTCTTGAAAGAAGTTCCCTCCCTATGCCAAAAATAAACTTCATTTTTAGGCCAAAATGTCTTATCATCACAAGTCACAAAAGCAGTATTAAAAAAAAAAAAGTATCTCATTTCGGGAAGCCTTTAATTTGTGTACACTTTTTGCCTCGAACTTAAAAGGAAAACAAACAAAAAAACATCCCTAGCATTCTAGACTAGCATGATATCGTGCCAGTAAAAATTGACAATTTAATTTGTCTAAATTTAGCAAGTGGGAAGAAGCATATTTTAGTTGAACCTAAAAATACATCTTCAACGTTAAATTAAAGGGACAAGTAATTTCCCACAAGAAGCACAACAGCTTTTCCAAACAAGTTTGTCCGCCTGTTCTGCGAGTGGACTTAGTACTTTCTCTTAATACAGTTCAAGCTCAAGGGGCAATCCTTGTTCACACGGTCCGACCTGTCCACCAACGTGCCGTTACGCTGCATTTGAGTACTTCTGGTTGGAGCCCAATAATTCATGTTCAACTATGGCAGAGCTCCTAGTCCTGACGCAAAGATTCACAGAGACAGATAATTCACTTCTTCATTTGGTACTTGCTCCTGAAGCACAGGGCAATACATTACTCACTATTTCTATGTCTGCACAGGTCAAGATCGTTTGGGCCCTTACTCACATAGACAGAAAAGTAGTGCTGACTTCTCCGTTGCCTGAGCCCTGAAGTTACTCAACTCTCCCAATTCTTATTAGCTCCATTTAATATTTCTTTACTTCTTAGTTGGAAAGCTTAGCATCCGACTGAATCAGAATCCATTATGTTAGACTACAGTCAGGATAAGTATAGACAATTCTATATTACTTCCTGTCCTCCCTATTTATCACTTCAGTAATCTTTGTCATTTGCAAGTTTTATCACAATTCTATGTACTTCAGGTCAATGACAAAACTGTTAAATGGTGTCAAGCATGGTGCTGAGCCCTACGGAGCTGCAATCTCTTATTTTGACATTTTTTAGGTTTGTCAGTTGGCCGCTTCTTTTAATTTGTGCTTCACTGATACAGGCCAGTGCTATTTTTCAGACTGGTATGTCGTGCAATGCTAAGGACTGTCTTTCTAAAAGAGCTGTTACAGCTCTTTATCAATCAAACCTTTGAACTTTAAATACTGAAATTAAGCTTGCTCAACAAGATATATTTCCTGTAAAGCTACCCATACTGAAAATTGCATCCCTATTGCTTCTTTCTTTGTCAGTCAGTATTCTGAAAGATTCACAACATCCTTCCCAGGACTGATGTCTGGATATCCAACCTGTAGTTTCTCCGAGTCTCTCCACGTCTGTCTCCTGAACAGAAACAGACACGCTAAGAACAGTTAATGCTGCAAGTGCTGATGTATAAACACAGTTAAGGACATGACTTTTTTTTTTTTTT
>VXAA01001241.1:398013-434328 GCA_013399115.1 Anseranas semipalmata | reverse complement strand
TTTTTTTTAAGCAAAGTCTTAGGATACTAAGATGCAGAAAAAAAATATTTCAAATTGATGACCTCTGTAGACAAAACAGGTTCCCCCTTCCCTTCCAAACAAACTTTTTGAACCCTGTACAGAGGCAACCGTAGGACTTTAACATCTTCGGCTTCTCTTTAGAAAGGAGACTGTGATAACTCAGCAATAATTCTGCAAGAATCTGAATGCTCCTCTCTTTTCTGAGCTTCAGATGCTGAACAGCATCCGGATACTGCCCCTTCATGTCATTTCCCATTCATTCATTTCTACTCAGTGTATTTCACTCTATATTGTTACCACAGCCCTGGCAAAGAGAACCACCAAAGAGAACACATTCAGTCGTGCTAAAGCCAAAAACTGATATAGGGCAGGAGCATGTTAATTTAAAGAAAGGCCACGGACGTTACCTATGGGGACTGACCATCCCAATGGTCATGCACGTGCCACAGCTACAGCAGCACGGCTCAGGTACGTTCCACCCACCTAACCACGTGAGCCCGTTTAGCCCTGCTCCCCGTGTCCAAGCGTGGTTACCAGCCATGCTAAGCATAAGGAAACACAGCCAAAAGTGATCCTGAGGTTAGTACTCCTCTTTAAGAAAACAGCACAACAGAACAACTTCTCTTTGAAAACATTAGTAAGTATGAAAAGTAAAACTACCGCAAAGCTATCCATATTTGATTAATCTGATTGATTCTAACAGTTACAAACAACTTTTCATTACCCAGTGCTGTTGAATTCTTAAACAATGAGCCCCAAACATGCTATCCCTCCTAATGCTGTGTTGCACCTCCCTCCCCTATAATCAATCCTAGACTAGACTACAGCTCAACGTGAGTGAAGGCAGCAGACTGAGCTGTATGTAATTACCCATTTGATCCTATTAAGACAACGAATTCTAAAATTACAAGGCTGAGGACTGTGCACTGGTACACTGCCATATACATAGGTACTCAAGCAACTTCAGGCTGAAAAGCAACCTACAGTTAGTAGTTCAGCTCCTCTAAAATAAACAAATATGAATTACCTAACATAATGCACTGCAGTAAGAGGACTATTAAGCACAATTTCATTGCTTTCAACAAGGTTAATGTAGAGAACAATATGGAGTGAAACTCTAGAAACATAAAACATCCAAAAATATAAATTCTTTTTAATGTCATTAATGAGCACATTAATGCATAGGTATTAACCTGACAATAATATAGAAAATACGTGTGAATTAAACCTACTTTTGAGAAGATTCAAAAACTTGCTTTTTCAGTATTGACTATCTGAAATCTCTACACAATCATTTATAATGGAAAATGTAACAACATAACCCACGTTACAATACTGAAGCTTAGAGAAAAAATATTCAGCACCACAGAAGTGTATGATAAACTGTCAGAGCAGAATTTGGCACATGGTGCTAACACAGAAATAGTATGATACTTAATCTGTGAACATAAAAAAATCTGGTTGTTTATCTCAACTCACCAGGAAAAACACTTCATTCTGAAAAAAAATTAAGCACGTTACCACAGCTTTCAGATAAACACTTCTATCAATCGTTTTATGCCCATTTATCATATGTCTTTGCTACCTCATTAATAGATGCCAATAATCCTCTACTATTAACATAAAGTGCAGAATTATTAATTATAAATAATCTGCATTTACTTTCTTTTCTGCCAACTTCAGCATATTTGTGCAAATACAAAATCACATTAAGAATAAAAGACAAGTATCTCAGAGTCATTTAAGAGCCAGAAAACATTTCACCCCAGGTCTCCCAAATATGACTGAGCTCCATCGTCCTGCCCCGAGCACATCCAGCTCCCTCAGTAAAGGGGAACGAAAGAGCTTGCAGCAAACGCTGAACTTTATGTTCTCTTGATCAAAGGACTTTGAATGAAGAGGACAAATAGGAGAGATGACTGTACTCAGTTGCCAACAGCTGAAAATCTTGCCACGAATAACACTTTGGCTTCTGGAGAAGCACACAAAGATCAAGATATGAGGTATTTGAGACCCTAACTGTTTATACCAAAGCCAGAGCTACACAGTTAAAAGTCAAGCGTCCTACTCCTCTATATGCACCTGCACCAAAGCGTAATGCCTTGTGTTGGGAAAACACCCTCCATTAGTTGCTGCCAGTATTGGAAGTGAAGAATAAGCAACTGAGAAAAATCAGCTTAGCAACTGCAAATAATGATCGGTATTCCTGACACCCACCGCTACCTGAACGGCCACTGACCCCACTGCTGTGCTGTCAGAGGGACGTATGGTGGCTGACGCCTCTGGAGCAGGTCTGCAAGAAAAACATCTTCTTGGGGGGCGGTTGGGAGGGGATGATGAGGGCTGCGGTGTAGCAAGTCAGTGTCAGAATCACAGAGCGAGGATTAATCTTGAATCTAACTGTAATTAAGCAAAGTTTGTTTTTTTTTTTTTTCCCCAAGATGTAAAACTGAAAACTTGTATTAGCTTGGAGTTTTGCCCTCAACTTCCAATGACATTTTGCATTTAATTTGGAGACTACATCATCCCCTTTAATATTAACAAGAAAATGCCATTTAAAATCAAGTAAAAAACATTCATAATGACACAAATATTTTGCATTAACTGTAGAAGTAATAATGAAAATCTCATTCTTTGGTCAGAAAGCACTAGCCAAACTAATCTAGAAACATGTCTGGAGGAAAAAAGAGTGCAGATATACTTTTCTCTTAAAAACTACCCTAGTGGCATATTTTGTTTCAGTGGTGAGAATTAAGCTCCATGGGCATTTGGCATTACGATGTTAATACCCAATTAGTAAATATTTTTGTAAGTATTGTTGGACTGTCAAATTGCAGCTTCAGTTACACACAAAGACAGCGGCAGCATGGAGCAAGGCAGGAGATGGACACGCCAACCCTCCCAAATGTTTCTTTCATGAACCGTCCCAGAAACCAGTCCTCACCGCTTACATCAGATTGTAAAACACCAGCGTTGTGGTGCAAAAACCACTGCTTGCAGTATATTGAGCTAACAGTTTAAAGAGTGCACACAAAGGCAAGGACATAACACTACCAAGTGGTTATCATCAAGGTCTACCCTTTCCTTAAAGTTAACAGAAATGATATATCTAAGAAAAATAGTAGTTAAGAAAGTGTTTAAAAACTTCTACTGCAGCTATACTTCTACCATACAATAGTCATCAACAAGGTTACACAGATGTACACATGCAAACTGATATTAAATGCTTTCTGCTAGTTGTTACCAACTTGATTTCCAGTAGTTTGCATTTCCAATGTGTTTATCCCTACTCATCTCACAAAGGAATTTGAATAGTGCCAGTGAATCTGTGATGCTACTGAATGCAATATGATATTATTTATGTTGATTGAAGAAAGCGAGTTGAAACAGAAAATAGGAACTTAAATTTTCATGGCTTACTGCGCTGGGCTAAAGTAACTAGGTTTATATTTATATAAATTTGTATACACTGTTAAAATGCAGCTTGAGCAAGGAAAGGGTTTGTTTAAAATAAACATTAAAAGCTGAATAAGGTGTAAAATAAAGTGACAATAACGTATTTCCTGCCTTGCACATCCTGAAGCTATGCCCTAGGAGGTCAGGCTAACAGAAAGAGGCATCAAGTATTCAGGGGAGCTTCCACAGAAGTGAGAACGGGGAAGGAGACAAGGGGGGAAAACAAGGAACAGA
This sequence comes from Anseranas semipalmata, assembly GCA_013399115.1. Lineage (NCBI taxonomy): Eukaryota > Metazoa > Chordata > Aves > Anseriformes > Anseranatidae > Anseranas > Anseranas semipalmata. Next base: position 430,617 of record VXAA01001241.1, on the reverse strand, counting down.
CTGGAGAAACCCTACAAATCCCAAACAGTTTTATTTCCATCATATTCTCAGCGTAACAGCACGTATACTGAGACTGTTACACTGCAAGTCTCTTTACTTGTCAAACCAGCTTATTAAAAAATATACTCAGCTGAGTGCAACCTGCAGTATTTTATCATGTAAAATATATGAGCTGTGAGATAAAAACACACAGAATGAGTTACAGCTATATTTATTTAACTATCATTACCAAACCTATTTTTTTTTCCCTTAAACATAGCTGCATATGTAACCAGTATTTGTTACTATGGATCACTCTCAGAAGTTGTTGCAAAATACTCCCCCCTTTTTTTTTTCCAAGTTCATTTGCAGTTGGCTCACACACGCTTTCAAAGATAATTTGGTCTAACTGTTCACAGTAAGATCTTGAAAACCTAGAGCCAGTCAGGACGGGATTTTTAGGACTGTGGGCATGCTTATACCTGCATTGAGTTCCACAGGCGAACCTCCCAAAACTTGCACGAGATCCACACCTGAGGGTCGGAGCCAGGAGGGCTCTCAGCTGCGTGACGCCAAGTACCACAGTGCCCCAGACCCACGTCAGGACGGGATTCACAAGACCTAGGCCGCCCTCCTGCGCACGTGGGAAGGCCTCGTCACGCTTGGCCAGGGGGTCGGGAATCCTACGCGCTCACCCGAGGCGGGGCAGCTGGTGCGGCAGCCACTGGGCAGTATTTGGCATCTGTAGGGCCCCGGCTCACTCACGCCACAAGCATTTCTGAAAGCGTGACCAGGCTCTGAGCACCGACCAGTTCATACTGCCATGCCTCCGCTTTGCAACGCGCAACGCTTCAACTCCGGATATGGAGGTTTTGTAACACTGTAAAGCTTATCCCACTCCTTCTCTGTGTTTTAGCATCTACATGCAAAGAGTATACGAATTAACTTTTCCATGCTTGTCTCAAAAATCTTACTTGAGAAAATAATTACTAGTAATACTTTTATTAAAATGTCATTTTAATAGCCTCTTGACTGAAAGGAAAAAAAGTGAAAAATACAGAAATCTAAAAATGAACTTGAGATAAAACCATTTATAGGCTTGAAGCCTTTCTGCAGCATGGTCATTATTCATTTATTCATTCAACAGTAGAATTTAGTCCTCAAATATATTACTGAAATAATAAGAACAAAAATTTAAGTAAATCAGGTCCAATAAACATCTGAACTTCATATATATTATACATGTATTGTTTCAGTACAGCTGGTTTCTCAACAAAATTTAAAGAAAAAATCTCAATTGTGTGGAAATAACGCTAAGAAGTGTGCACAAATGAACCTTTACATTCATAAATAAGATGCATAACCAATTTATGAATGCTTTCTTAGATATTGTAAGCATTAAATTTTATTAAACAATTGCTTTTACTTGAAGACACTGAAAATTTTTCAAAGACATTAAAATACAAATTTCTCAGTTTAATTAGTCCAAAGATTAACAGAGAACAAGATTTACTATCACCAAAATTTAAATACAAATATGTAAACATCAGTTAATGAGAATCACTGCCAGTATTTTAGCGAAAGCATATCCACAGTCTGGTATGATACTAGAGCCTTTGCAAAAAAAAAAAAAAAAAAAAAGTAAAAAAGCATAAAGTGAAGGAGGTGAGAAGCACCTTGGCGGAATTTAAGCGCTTTGATCTGACAACTTGGTTTGAATTCTATAAACTGCAACAGGATTTATGACCCATATAAAAGACTACAGCTCTCTTTGTACCAAGGATAATATTAATTTCTCTATTAATGAAACGGACAGCAGCACAGTACAATTGAAAAGCATAAAATTATACAGAAAAGTATTACTGAGACTACCAAAGGGAAGAAACTGAGAAAAATAAAGCTTTACATATTATCTTACACAAGTCCACCATGTAGTATGATAGAGATTATAAATGACTTCCAGCCCCAACTCATCTGTCTTTTTTTTTTTTTTTTTTTTTCCCATGGCGGACAGCTAGGTTGTAATGGACATGTCCCTGGGACCTGGAATGCTGGAAATAACCTCAGTAGTGTTCGTCTACAAGGTGACTGTAATTTTGAGACACTAGTACTAACTTCACGTTATCTGAATCAAGTATCGGTTGCTTCTGAGCACAGAAACAGCCTCCTCTTCAAAGAAATAGTGGAAACTACCCCTCAAGGAGCTCCATGCCGTCATGCCTGGCAGGCGATGGGTTTATACTTCCTTACATCCTCATTCACATCCTTACAGGAGTTTCTCAGTGCCCCCATAATTCCCCCCCTCTACCATTTCCCCACACGTTTAACTGCCTACCTGAAAAGTTAAAACAGGAAATATTCAAAACTTTGCTCTGTCTGTTCCATACAGCTCCCTTCCTCTTATCCTCTTCCATCAGCAGGGGCTGGAGAGGAAGGCATGGAGACGGGTGGCATGAAATAGACAGATGCTTTCTCTAGCTAGGTGGAAAACATCAAGACCTGACTTATATTTGCAGAAATTCTTTTCACCAACTATGCTCTTGACAGGCTTATTCTGAGCCAATAAATGGCCGTTTTTGAAATGTACAATTAATTTGCACTGTGTTGATAAAGTAGACTGAAGAACAGACAATTCTCACAAAAACATCATCTTATAGTTAGTATTCTGTTTTATATAATAAATCAATATAGATGGCTGCCCAGAAATGAAACATTGAGCACTTGCAAAAAGACATGTAGAGGACCACACAGGGACACAAGCATGGATAAAGCACTGTATATTATTTGCCAGAAAAAAATATTGAAAATAAAAAAGAAAAAATATATTTGCACAGACATTCAGGGAGAAACTGCAGGTGTATCAGTTAAGTGGATGGAAGGAAATCATGAAGTCATTTGTCACATCTCTGTGCTGAGAGAGAATCTTTTCTCAAAAAAGTGAACAAACTATCTACAACTGTCCTGAACATTTTTCTACTTAGCAGTCTACAGTATTTTTAGCAAATGTATTTTACCGTGTACTTATTGGTCCATTTCGTAATTTTCTAATAATGGCATTTCTAATAATTTCCATTTTTAAAAAGTACAAAAAGACTTTATCACTGTGTCAGTCTCTATCATTGGTTTATAGCCTGTATATCCCAAAATAACTTTGCCTTTCTTCATGGAATGCAGTTTATCTCTTTACTACTCTAAAGCACATATACTTTTCATTTTACTAACTGAAGAAACCTCAAATTCTTTTTTTCTGACAAAACTTTTAATCAGCTTTCTTACAACACTAAATAATATGTTATGCTGGAGAAACTGTCAGTTCAACCTATTTATCAGGGCTCATTTTAGCTTTTTGAGGTTCTCTCTTTAGGACATTTCATCATAACAGGCCTCAAACACGTCACCAAACAGCAGAACAAGTGGGATCTCAGTGTCTGGTCACGATACTCTCATGAGCAAAAACACTGCAGCAAGAGTTTTCCTAAATTAAGGACAGCCCCAATAAGCTGATGAGAACATCTGAGGAGCTGTTCAGCTTATTTCACAAAGGATATAGCAGGAAGGCATCAAGTTAGACCACAACCATGTGACTTGTATCCTTGAACTCGGTTTCTCCTATTTCCTAGCTCTAGGCAGATGCTTGGTTTCTCTTTGAGTTCTTCAAGTCCAGTTTGCAGCTCTCGTCCATGCCTACTCATGTGGAGGAATTTTGACCATTTGGATATACCTTTCACGAAGCCGAAGCATGGTGAAGCTAACCCTTTCTTTTCACAAAGAACCATCGTGTCTGATGTTTCAGGAGGGATCCCCAAGAATTTTTAATGAAATGCAATATACCATAAACAGTGCAATGCGACTCTTCTAACAGGAAAACAAGGCTGAGACTTGCACACCGTTTCTCCCACTTTGTAAGAATCTCATGAACTGGGCTGAATGAGGCTGGACTACGTAGCTCTCCTGCCCATTGGTGCATGAACTGGCTTTTCTTCCCTATCTTCTACGACATCCCGCATGAAAAGAAGTGCTGGATGACAAAATAAATGCAATCCGCTATGTTTTTTTCAAGCAGTACACAACATCCAAACCAAAGTAAACATAAATATCAGCTGCTAAAATCATGAGAGAAACAGCACATCCTCATGCTCATTAAGGACTGGTAGCTGAATACATTAAGCCGCATGAGGCCAGTGCCTTGGCACTACCACTCAATTCAATTTTAAAAGAGGAAATAGTTGTAAAAACTGAGAATATTTAACTAGCTAGTACAAAAAAAAAAAAAACTCATCTATATATATATATCATCAAAAGTAGTTCTACACTAAATCTGTACAGAAAAATTTAAAGCAAGACCTGTGTATTTTCAAAAAATGTATTTGAAACATTCTTTATTTTTATGCAGAGACCAAAGCTTAGAGCATTCCATCTCTCTAGCAAGAGAGATTACCACTGTCACTTACATCACCACAAGAAATACCGTTCCAATTCTACTGGTGGTGCCACAGGTGTCAGCGATGCTATCAGCTCTTACAAGAGAAAGAAAATTCAGGTGTGGAGTTTGGCAAGCTTAAATTTTTATGTATTTATTTTTGCACTTGAATTTTAACATAAAGCAACAGACTTGATTCAATGCGGATTAATGGGACTATGCTTCACACTCAGCTAAATCACAGTTAAAAGGCAGATGAGAAGATAGAGTTATGCTTACCTTACAGAAATTCAAGCATTTTTGTCCAATGAATAACTATCAAACATCTTATTTGAGCTTATCCACCAGACACAGGAAATATTTATGTGAAAGTGGACTAACAATAAGCAATAGTAAGGAAAACAAGTTGAAGGATAAAATGTTAAATTTCTGTAACATTTGATTGTGTAGCAGTATCTTCCAGTAGTTTCATGTCATTAACGCAATCTTTTTCATCAGAATATGAAATTTTATGATGAAAGCCTTTATGTAACACTCATCTTTCTATTATGACCTGAGGGAATATACTGTAATAATATTAAAAATCTTCATTTGTTTCTTCATTCAGTGATTCAAAAATGATGTCCTGGTTTAAACAGAATTAAATGACTGAAAAAAAAAATGTACTTATGGGCATTATGCCATGCCCTTTTAACTTCATCTGCATAGACCAACAGTCCAGCAGCACAATTCTCTTATTGTAGGAAGCTAATATCCTCTAAAATAAATTAAGTGTTGTAATTGTTTACTTATTTTCCTAAGGTCACAGCAAAGGCGGTGTGCCATGGAGCAGTAAGTCAGTGGGAGCTCCAGCACTGAGGGCGTGCTCCTCTCTGAACACGGGGAGGCACAGAAAAGACTCAAAAGACCACAGCAATGGCAGAGCTCTTGTACTAGAAACATTAGGTCAAGAATCTGGAATCAGGCTAAAGGGCTGCTAAATAATAACAACCATAACGAAGAGAGATTTCCAACCCTGTAAAATTCAACTCTTGCCACGTAAGCCTTCTTCCTTCTACTCCCTTTTTGTTTTCCCCTCTCAAATCCCTTCAACTAAAATATGAGAACAACTCAAGTACAGAGAGATTACCCCACTTTCACAGTTGGAGTGAAGCACATGGCTGCTGCTTAAGGATCTTTGAAGAATTAAAGGGACAAAAAGCATGAATTCCCCTCCCAAATCCTGCTAAAACAGGAAGACAGATAAAAAAGAAAAAGGAAACCACATGTAACCCCTTGTTCCCCCCTTACTGAGCATTAACCTGTTCTCTTTACATATTAGTTAACCCTACCTGTCACTCTTCATGTAGCTTTTAGAGTCTGATATCCCCCACCTGCGCTGTTGACATTAATAAATTAACATTAGCAAGTCAATTTGGCCCTCAAAAGACTTGCATTTGCAAGGGTTAAGAATTTTAAGGATTTTTGAGTCATACTTCTGTTATTTCCATTGGCTAACCATTACTCAGCTTGAACTCCTGACAGTGAACTCCTTGACACTAATGAGCCTACATCTGTTCCTCTAACTCCAAATTACTTTGCTCTATGAGCTACTTTTATTAGCAGGCCAATGACCATAATGAATTTTTGACAATGGACAGCTATTCAGCACAAATCAACTTAATCAATTCTTCCATCAAGTCTAACTGTATTGTGTTAGAGGAAGCAATTGATTGCTACTGTAAACCTGTGCCTACCAGGCAAGCCGATTTTTACTCATGCACAATTTAAGTGACCAAAAGCAACCAACCAAAAAAAACCAAAAAACAAAAAAACATACACTGGCTATGGATAGCAAGATCTGTCTGTTACTAAGAAAGTGAACGGAATTTATGTTTCAACGAAAGCCACAAGGTTAGAATATAAAGCAGAGTCAATTACATGAAACAAAAACATCAATAATAAACACAAGCCTGAACTACCCAATCTAAAAGACCTATAGACATAAAGACACATAAATTTGAGTTTGGTTCCAACTCAAATTTACCATTAGTAAAATTGCATGTGGAAGTCAAAGAGTTGCTTTTTCCCCAGAAGTGCTGAAATGAGTTGGCAGCTGGTTGTACAGGATCTGTTTCTCCCTCTGTGCAGTTTTTAACAGTAGTAATAATAATGGAGAGATTGGAGCAAAACATTCTGTGCTTAAATATAGTCAGTCGGGACTTGAGAAAGCTGGTTAACTTTATGATCACTGACAAGCTTCAAAGCTGATGTTTTCTCTCAGTTGTTTTGTTGAAGTCACCGTGAATGAGGTGGTAACGTAGTTTGGAGCAGTTTCAAGTAGATTGTAACCACTGAATTTTACAGATATACTTCTTGTATTTTAAATACATAACAACAATCAGAGTTACAAATAGGTAAAGGAAAAAAAAAGCAAGCTGTATGGCATATGAAATACGGTACACATTAAGCTGTAATTTCCCAACAAAAAACAAAAACCAACCCTCTCTCAAAATAAAACCATCTCCTCCTCACCTGAATAATTTTAGGCTCTCCTTTACCCCCCAGCTGTAAGGCACAGGACAGCGATGACACTTCAACTCCACAGTGTGTACACAAGCTCAGAAGCAGAACAATAGGTGAAATTTACAGGTCAGATACGTCAAAAATACCTTATGAAAAATCATCTCCTCTTACTAACAATCTCTGAAAGCTCAAGCTTTGTCAGATCTTTTGTAAATTCAAACCACAGTACTGATCTGGATATTTATTTACATATACATACATATATATTGTATATTATATGTGCATCTGCTGAAATATGTTTCTGTCAAATGCAACCTATAAGCCTCCAAGACACAGATACAGCTGGTAAGTTTGACACTTGGCAAGGTCTAAAGCAGTCAGAATAAAGGATTTCAAAATTTATTTCAAGAACATATCATGAGATGTCTGAATTTAAGAAGTCATGGTTACCAAATAGGCAGCTGACAGTTATTTTTTGTGTAATGTATTTCAGAAATAACCTAACACGATCACAGTATCTCCAAACCTTACATTCTCATTAAGAAGTGAGCAGGTGGGTTTCAGAGTACATGAAAGCATCATGCTCCTAGCAGAGGTAACCTTTTTTGTCCTCATTAGGATGAGTGATGACAGCAGTGAAAAAATGAAGCATTTTCTCTTTTCTTTTTCCTTCCTTTTCCCAGTATAATAACAATAACCAGCAGAGAGGATTCTTTGCAGTGGATGAATAGATCCACACTGGTTTCATGGTTTAGTTTATTAGACAAGAAGTATCCCAGGTATTTCTATCTTGTATTTGACTCAGGATGACATAAAAAGAAAATGCTGCTTGCTACTGCAGCATTTGATCCAAAAATTCTTCTTTCACTTGTTCTTCTATTAATATCTTTGCATTTTGTCTTTCCTTCTACCATTCTTTCCAACATACGGCAGGATACAAATCAAATAGCACACTGCCAGAAGTACAATGACTGCAAGATTAATAGAACACACCAACAAACCTATGGCAAAAGCCAGCAACTAGCGTTAGGAAAGACCATCCTTAAAGTTATCTGGACACTTGGAATTCAATGTGGAATTGTAAGGAAATAATAAAAGAAAAAAAAAAAGATAATTAAACAAAAACCCTAGAATTTACACTAGAAAATTTTACCTTTTCCATGACAACTCATGTTATCAGAAGTCCATACATTCACACGCACAAGCCCTCCTATTTCCATCTTCCTAAGCTAACCATTAAATACAGTTTTGCTAACGCTCCTACCTTCCCCAAGAACGCAGAAATTAGAAGGCATGTCTCCCTTCAGCCACTGCCAGACTTACTGGGTCATTCTATTTCATTTCAATTAGAAAATATCCAAGAATATTAAGTCAGCATAAGGAGAACGGAACATATCTCTAAATCGTTTCACAGCTAGAAAAAACTTCTAACTCTTAACCCCACTTCCTTTTTTTTCTATTCTGCTCAATTCCTTGTACAATTCTGATGCCTCCTCTTCAGTCCTCATGAGTGGCAGAACAGACAGCATCTGTGCTCCACCCCAGGTACTTTCATTAACACTGCCACAGACTACTGGCTGCGGTGCACCCAGCTGACTTAGAAATAGCAGCAAATGCAAGGACAGAAAGGGCTTTTAGACCTCTGCACTTTCAAACCAGGGGTAGTCATGGCCCATTCTTGGCCTAGGGGAAGAAAGTTGAGGGGTTCTGCAGTTTGTTCCAGCCATAGGTATAGCAAACGAAAGGGGGAAAAGCACAGAGCTGATTCACTTTTATAAGTCCTCCATTTAAGAAGAACAGAGAGGAAGAGCCCATTGCACTTCCATTCATCATCATTTAATTCAATCTTCCCCCTACTCGTTTTTCTGCAGACAGTAGGCTGAAAGGTCATGTAAGAACATTTGTGCTGCTGCAGAACTTGCAGAAATAAAGGACAATTGGAATCAAAACCGTTGAGCCCTGATGTCAGCAAGAACCCAAATATGTTAAATACAATTGCACCTGGTAAGTATTTTTAAAGCTAAAATTTTGTTTAGAAATATTTTTGATTCAAAGATTCACAAAAAACTTTGTACCTTCAAAAGCTCAAAAAGCCAAAAAACCCACCTCCCTTTCACATGATGATAAGAAGTCTAAGAAATGGCCAAAAGACTGAGGCTGTAAGCACTGCCATACTAAAAAAGAACCAACATAGTTCAAGGCCTTGGGAAAAGATAGTTGGTATTAAAATCTCTGCAGCATATCAGAAGCAAGGGGAAGGAAGAAAAAAAAAAAAAAGCCAGTTTTATTTTCCCAAGTTTCCTAATGGTGAAATACAGTTTCTATTCGAAAATCTCAGATGTATTTTAGTTTTGAAAAAACAGACATATTTTGTTTTCAATTGAAATAAAAGGTTTTCATTTTGTTTACAAACAGCAGTGACAAAAGCAAATATTTGCAAAATAACTGTGCATAAGAAAACAAAATCGGTACTGGCATTAATTCCTACAAATACAGGATGCTAAGTAGGTTGCCTGAAATCAATTTAAAAATATTAATTACATTCAGTCACAGGACCATAAAATTAAGCAGTCTGCTGTATCAACACTTGAAAAATACACTTGAATATACTTCCCTAGTGAGCAGTGGTCTAAGCTATCAGCCTCAGTAAAATGCAAACAGCGGTAAAATGCAAAATGTATCCACAGAGTTTAAAAGACAGCACTCAGTTAACAGTTCCAGGAGCTAACAGCTACAACTTCGCCTTCCTCAACCTATGGGAAGTTCCAGAACTTCTCCCATAGCTCAGGATATTGATGAATATTAGCATGAAACAACTGGCAGAGTAGTTTCACATCTCTTGTTCAGACACATGCAGGCAGGTTGTGAAACTTACTTTTTTTGCTGCTGCTACTGCTTCAAAAAGTCATAGTTTGGGCTCATTTTTTTTCCTTCAGAGGAGCAGAGAGTATAAGGAACAGAGAGGATAGCATATAAATCTTCTTGCCCTCACCTACAGGCAGGAGGCTTTGAAGAGGAGGGTAAAGACATAACAGTAGTTTTGCATCCTTACAGATTCTGAGTTGAAGTAGGAGAGGCCATTGTGTTTTTCTTGAACCATCACATTTCTTGAACGCCTACCTGCCTGAAGCTGCCATACAAGTTGAACTCTTGTCTGTACAGACAGCACAAGTTATGTCCAAGGGTGTGGTAGGGTAGAAACACCACTGCACTCTCTCTTGTGATGGGAGAGGCAGAATTCTTTATGAAGTACTGCTTCTGAACTTTGTGCCATCCACTTTCACCTTTTTCATCCCTTTCATCTCATTTTGGCTAAGGATGTTGATTTTTTGTATCCCAGTAAGACTATCACATACATTATGCAGTTACTGGAATTCAGGGCTTAACTAACACCATTCCAGGTCTTGAAAGCCTCATCAGGCATTTGGTAACCCTTCCTTTTGTATTTACCACGTAACAGGTAATTCAAAACATTGAAGCTGAAGCTTCAAGTTCAAGGTTGCAGCCCATCTTTAATATTCCATTAACATTACAGGAAAGCAGTTCTGGAACATTATGGCCTTTTAATTACAAAAAATTAGCAATGATTACCATGGCCATATTTTACAAATAAGACTGCTCTTACTTTCACAAGCTGAATTGATAGTGTTCTTGGAGAATTTGGTTTGCTAAATCCACTGGAGTGGAGGGACTCAATAATTCCCTTTTAAACCTACTTTTACAATTTCCCAGCTGTCTAGTTCTCTACATTTGTCATGACAGACAAAGTTAAATTAAAAATTCCAAACCATCACCCTAGGGCAAAGCCTGATAGCAAAGTGTAGAGCAATATTCTTTAAAAACAGTAACAAAATATATCCCTGCACTAGAGAGAAAACAGACTGTAATTTTTCTGTGTGCATTTACCACCCTAGTCCTTTTTAATAGATGCAATTTTCATGAAATCTAATCACAAAGCACAACTCAAATGGGTGTCTCATAATATTCTTTTTTTTGAATAGTCTAATTCAATTGGTCACAGCAATGGAATCTCATATTCATGAAGGCATTTGTTTCGGCACAGAGGTTAGATGTCACATCTGTGATTGATAATGTTTGTTTTGTGCTCTGCTTTTCAATAACTCTTCACTTTAAGCAGCATTTTGCCTCTAAACAGGAGTGGGTGTAAGGACACTCAGCATAATGGAATGGGCCAGGTTTAATTCCCTTAATCACTTGGTCAGGGCAACAGAATTAACTGTCCACATCTGTTCCCTCCGAGCGCACATGCTTAGTTCTCCCTCTTATGCAACAAAGGAGTGCGGGGTCAGGATGCCACATCTAGCCTGCCTGTTCCTCCAGAACTGAATCCACAGAGAAAACCCACACTGACCCTGGATCAGCACAACCGGTTTTGGACCACAAAATACTTGTGATGTGGCAAAACAAACTCAATCAAAAACAAACACTAACCAACACGAACAAAAAACACAGCCCCACTGGGTATTAGAAAAAAAATCTCCTACAAGGACCACAGAAGATTTACATGAAATAAGTGATATCAAGATACTACAAAACCACTAAAACCCTGACAGAACACGGTTGCTTGGTGAAGGCAGTCTTGAACAACCACTGAAAAAGAAGTGTAACTGTACTCACAGTTAGGGTCATCTGTTCAGGCAAACAGTTTCATAATAACCAGTTTAACCACAATGGTAAAGATGATATTCAACATCATTAGTCACACTGATAGTGCGCTCTGGCTAGCTGCTCAAAGTCCAGGGAGGGTCAGATTCAAAATAAAATTTGAAAAGGTAGCATTTTAAAATGGTAATTAATTCAGACGCATTAGTTCATGCTTCTGCCTCGCCTGTGAAACCCTGTGTTTCTGCATTGCTGAAAGCAAGATGATGGAGGTCAATTGCTCTAAGCCCCTGGTATCCACAAAATGGTGATTACCATGGTGCTCAGTCTCAATCTGGAGCCAGTAATGAGCCACCTACACTCACCCACTTTTGACATTTGTATCAAATATGCTTGTTAAAGGATGAATGGACACAGAATATTAAGTTCAGGGAAAAAAAAAAAAAGTAATAATAAAAAAGGAGTTAATGCTGTGAAACAAACACTGAATCACCAAGAGGGGACGGGAGGAGTCACCAACAGCCAGGTAAGCAGAGAGACCAAAACATGGTAGAGCAGAGAGGGATCTTCAAGAAAGTAATAAAAAAGTTAGTTTCTAGGAACAGCTGAACTATTTTCTGGTAGAAGAAGTAAATCAGTTTTGAAGATCAAGAAAACACCCTCTCCTTTAAGACCAAGGACCTCACAAGAGGATTGCCAGTAAATGCTGCATCTCAAGAAGCTGTTCTCTGTAAGAGGCATCTCAAGACATGCGTACAAAAGGACAGACTGGCAGGAAAGCCCGCAGGTCAGCTGGCAGTAGGAAGGCAAGGGAGACCTTCCCGAACTTATTTCATTAAAAACTGATTAAGAAGCTTTTTCCTCATTTACACCATTTGCAGAAACATTCACAGTGTTTTGTTTGGATGCTGTGACTACTTTTAGTTGGCATTTTGTCCTTTGTCTGACCTGAGCTAAGGGCAATTTCAAGATAACAGGTTAAACACAAAATAATCCTCTCTCAAAGCCGCGGCAGTCTATGAAATGAGGCAGGAGGTAAGAAACCTCTTACCTCCCTCGTACACAGCATCCCCCAGAGTAATCCACAAAACCAGAGGCTGAACGTGCCTGCGCAGGGGCTCCAGGGCCCCGGAAGGCAGCTGGCACCGCGGGGACCAGGGGAGCAGGGCAGGGCTGGAGCATCACGCAACGTAGCGGGGAGCACGCCAGAGCCCCAGCGTCCCTCGGCAGTTTGTCACATCAGCACCAAAACCTCATCCTCCCGGTAACTGCTGCTGGTTTCTGCACGTGCAGAACCCAAGACAGCAGCACTTCAAACCTGACTGTGGACCTCTGATGTTATCACTTTAGTAAATAATAAAGAAGTGCAAATGAGGATAATAATATTGCTTGTTTTACATGCAGAAGGTCAAGGAGCATGAATGAGTTACTCTCCTGTGTAGGCCACTGCTGGCTGGCTGACGGGAAGAGCAGGCTACAAGGGACACCGTTTCCCCTCTCCGAGAAGCAGAGACACGTGGTGCTGTGATTCTGCCTCGTCTCTTCCATGAGCGCACTAACAGCCAAGGAAGGCGTAGGAGAAAATAATCAACTACTGTCTGGAGATAAGCAACATACTATTTCTCCAGGGAGTGAGCAGGGGAACTAGGACATAACAGCTGTTTTCAGTCACACAATTTCTGCCTTGGACTGTTCCTGCTACATACACTGCCCTACTATGGCTTGAAAAGAATAGCCCATGTTTATAAATACAGAGAGATAAACAGATATCTGTGTGGACGTGTGTACCTGGCTGCACTGCAAAAGTAAGAAGAAAATAGCCTTCCTACATACATTTATTTTGAAGAGTGTCTGCTAGAATATTTTTGTTTTAGAAAACAGATTACTTCATCACTGGGTCACGTCCTTACCACATTTAGCAGTTTGGGGGAAAAAAAAAAGGTATGAATTCAAATATAACTCATAGAAAAAACAAGTATTTATTTGAATTTTTAAACAGTCTGGCAATTTCTCTTCTCCTTTACCTACTACAATATATAAAGCACGTAAAATAGAAAAATATGTTATGAATGCAAATCCACCATAAGTGAATGTGTATGGAAAGAGAATTAAGCTATTAAGCAAAGTCCAAAATATTTTTTCAACCAGCACAAGTGAAAAGTAATGTTGCCAAAAAGTAAACACACTTACCTAAATCTGGTTTAACAGGTAAGTCAAATCCTCTGACCTGAGTATTTTTGTACATTGATCTAAAATTCAGTCAGTGAGCACTTACAGACAGTGCTTGAAACAACAGTTTTTCATAACAGGAACTTTCAGAAACATTTGCTACAATATTGTGATGTGCACCTAAAAGACTAAGCGATACGTTTAACAGCATTCAGTCATCATATAATTACGCACACTGTATACAGCAACCATTTAACGATGTAGCTAAGCCAATTTAGGACAATATGCTCATCCGCTAAGCTATTACAGCTTAGAATGACGTTCTTATCCACTTTAAAGTTCAACTTACCATTAATTGTTTAACACTAATAGAGTTCTGAATAAATACAGTCAACGAATTAGAATGTTAGAGATAACTGTAATTAATGTTGCTGTGTGTAAAATTCTATTTTCATACAGACTAAGATAGCAAAGAAGATGGCTTTGCATTTTGCTAATGAAGTTTGAATTCTTCTATTGCAACACAACTACTTACCACCACCATCTTAATCCAGATAAAAAAAAAAGTTCACATAAAAATTAAGAATTAACGAAGAACTTATGTTGCATAGCAGAATTATTCTTACTGCTGTTAGCAAGCTCACAGCAAGGGAACCTTTGTAAGGCATTGCAAGATTTTCCACGTATGTATGTATACGCACATATGTATACATACACACCTTCTCAAAAAAACCGATTTGTATCCTTTTCTAACTGCAATTTACTGTCTGTTACTTCGCAAGTCTGTGTTCTACCTGTTTCTTTCCAGTTTCTATATTCAACTTGAATCTGGGATAAAACAAACAAACAAAGAAAATCAAAGCCAAATAATACAAAGGATTTTCATCTTTATCTATCTGCCTGTATCTCTCGGTTATATAATCACAGCTGTAATCTCTAGCAAATGCAGACTCAATCAGATAGCACAATAATGCTGGGGAAGATCTTTCAAAGCTGTGATCTGTTGCAGAATCTAAACTGACTGTTTAAGCTTCAAAAAGTTTCCATCAAATGACCAGATGGAGATGCAATTGTTCAAATCTTCTACAGCAAAGATGAGTGTGGTGATAAATGATTGAGAAGCTAACGTTTTGTGGTATCTCATAAATATTGGGAAAGAAATCTGAAAGAGAAACTTCTTCTCCTATGTTTCTCCAAAATTGTGCAGGAGACAGCATCAAAATATACCCTCATTGGTCAACTGAGTACTTTGTTTTCTGTTTTGTGGATCAAATAATTTTACATCTACTTTGCTAAAATTAAACTGTGAAGTTTCTTGTATACCATGAGAGCATAAGCATTCGTCTCCCTGCCAAATGTCCTGTTGACACGTGCATGTCAAGAAACATCTTGTGAGATTTTTAAAATCAGTTTACCACCTAATATATGAAAACTACGGTCAAGATGTGCAATTTTACCTAATTTGACCCAAGTCGTAAGTTAACCGAATTAAAGTTGAATTGTTCCTCCTGCATTATACCACATTATCTCATCCACAGAATTAAGTGGCAGAAGACCAGGGCAGAGTCCTGTGTGTGTAAGACTGAAACGCAGAATATAACGGCAAGTGCTACTGTCACCTGCTTTACTTCTATGCGCTATTAACAAGTTGAAGGGAGTGAAACAGAGAAATAGAGTAAAATTTTATGGTACATAATAGAGTGACTTGAAAACACTAAGGCTTAAATAAATTCGAGTCACATAAGCAAAGATATCCTCCAATTAACAGGGAACTTGGTCGATAAAACCAGAAGCAGCATATCTGAAATGAAGGGCTTCTAATGGATCTCCACAAATCACAGAGTACAATAGAAAACACTTAAGCATGGTATTCACAATTTCTAGCTATGAAAGGGTTGCAAGCTACCAAGAACTGGTTCAGATGCAGCCTTACTTCTCTTTAGCCAACAGGCCAGCACACAGCTAATGCTTTGCAAAGAATGCAGGAGTGATGACCTAGCAGAAACAGAGAACTTACAGAAGTACTCTTTTGTACAAGCAGACCCAGCCTTTACTGTTCATGCACAAACAGGGAGGTCCAATCTTCTTGGAGTGTTTTATTTAATTCTGGATTTAATCCATTTTCCTCGGGTCAAGGCATTGCTGTTTTCCATATATTTAGATGCAACACCAGGTGTTTGAACACCACTTGCTAAGCATTCTGAAGACTCCACATAAGGCTGCTCATCTCTATTCAGCAGTGCAGGAATCAAAGCTGACTTAAAAATCCAATATTGCTATCATAGCTCTTTTTTTTTTTTTTTTTTTAAGTATTATGAAATAGCCTCTTAGAGAACATATTTTCTGTGAACTGTGAAAGAATGAAAGAAATACGTAGTACTTGCAGTCTGAATCACACACAGCATTCATATTTCTTCTAACTACTTCCTTACGAACTTCAGCACCTTTAACCAAGGTCCTAACCCCCCCACCTTTTATGACCAAGCTCCTCCAAAACTATGTGCTTATTATGCAAATTTTAGATGGTACCTGCAAGTGGCTAGGATACAGAACCCCCCCATTTTCTTCAGATCTGTCCAAAGACGTGCCTGCAGGTGCAGTTAGATTTTTTAAGCCCACTCATGGTATTTGCTACACGTACCAAATCCTTTGTGAGAGAGAAACCATGGCTACCAGGAAACCTGCGCTTTCAGTTGTGGAAGGGTATGAGACTGCAACTACTTGGGCTTCAGTATTTCTGTTCTAAGAACATGCAATACGTTAAAAGCCCACTCCCAGAAAACAGGGCAGTGACAGTAGCAGAATAAACCTCACTTCACCATAGCAGAGACCCTGGAAAAGCCCAGAATTCAAAGTGACAGTAGATTGAGATCAAGTATGAAAGCTGATAAACTGTTCAAGAAAGGTCTGTGACAGCACACTCTGGTTTAAAAAGTTCATCCACAATACTTCATACATCTGATTTGGAAATGCGTAAGTGCATATCTAACCATCACATGTACTTTCTCTGCACTAGGTGTCGTCAAAGACAAGGTACCCATGTCCAGACAGATAGAAATATCAGAAACAGAAAGGCCATCACATTTGCTCGTGTTCTGTCAGCTTGTCACAGATTGCAAAATGAAAAATCTCTTCTCAGGTATTAGGAATCCACTCTTAATTTCTCATACAGGAATACCAATAAAATGATGATGGACAGAACTACTGCATCAAGTGAGAGGAGAAAACAAATCATGCCGATAACAAATCTAAGAATTCCCACACTTCTGAATCGGCATAATTGATTCACTGAGTACTTCGCGTGATGGATCTGTTAGAGGGCTAGATCCCCAGCTGCAGTATGACCACCATTTCTCTCACGACAGGCATATATTATTAAGGCAGCAGAAACCAAAACAAAGGGAACCGTGCTGTCGCACAGAACTAAACAAAGCAGTTCTGTAACACCCGGGCCGGGCTCGTGCCGCACCACCTACAGGTATTATACAATGACATCGTGCCATGCAATCGGGTTTCTACGTGCCTTGGTGATTAGCAAGCGGTGCGAACTGGATCTTACCAGACAACACAGGTTCTGTAATTTTCTGCATCACAGTGAAGAAAAATCCCAGAGGTTAGGACCTCCAATTCAGAGCCAGCAGGACCATGCACTCCGCACTCTCACCTGCATGGCCCCAAGACTTGAACATACCTTGCATCAGCTATGAATTTGTAACCTTCAGTGCAGCAACTCAACAATATACAAGCACCCTCTTTAACATCTCGCCTCAGAAAGCTCCATGAGCACCACACAGAACGTATTAACAGCTATTCCTTCCCAAACGAGACGCTAGATAACTTCAGTGTCTCCCACAACGTAATCAAGGATTTAACAGTCACTGCCAAAAATAATCGCTACGCTGAAGGTGTATGAGTAATCTTTTAGAATAGGTTTTGCCCCAAAAACATATATATGAAAGCGTAACAGAGAAGCAAATTAACAAGACAAATGTTTTAGAAAATGAGAAATTAATAAAGTTTAAAGAGTTGTTCTTTTCTCTGAAACAGTAAATTTAAGATGTATGTATTTGCCCAGTTTTGTTATAGCAGTTAAATGAGGCCTAATGAGGTAGGTATACATTGATTTTCTTCACAGCAGTTCTGACCTGCTTTACTTTTTTTTTAATGAAATATTAAATATTATGCACATGTAGTAAAATCAAGTATTATATTCCACTTTGTACTTCACTGTGCTTTCTTTTGTCTTTTTAGATTTTGAAATAATACTTAACCCCCTTCTCCAATATACTGGATGGAACTGAATTTCTCAGATCAGTCAATAGAAGCTTTTTAATATCTCATAAAGATTAGGATGTAAAAAAATCACTATCTGCATTTCTTCCCAATTTACAAATATAGATCCTAAAATGGTAAACAATACATATTCTTGTATGAAAAAGCTCAACATGTACATTATGAATTATTTAATTCAATAATAATTCTGTAGTTAAATACCTCCTGTTAACAAGAATTTGTTTCAGACTTTCTCCTAGATCTTCATGGAACAAGCAAATCACAGATTTAACTCCCCACACTTACTTTTTCAAAGGAAATTGTATGTATACATGCATATCCTTCCAAAAGGTAAAAAAAATTATCTCAACACAGGAACAAAGTAACAGCCTATATGGTGGTGTGCTTTCTCCAAAACACATTCTGAGCAGCAAGGATTTAATGCGAGACTGTGAGATTGTCTGCCGAGCCTTAACTTGAACTATACATTTGTAGTATTACCTTTATTTTAATTTACTGACATGCAGGAAGAGGCAGCTTTATTTTTTTCCTTTCAACGCCCAAGATTTTAGACTTTTTTTTTTTTTTTTTTTTACTGTTACTCTGTGTTTACTTTCTGTCACTCAGCAAAATAATCAGTTATCTAACTCTTCATAAATTAATGCTGTAGCTAGCATACCTAGGTCATAATAGGAATCAGTATGCTGGACAAAAAAATTACTTCTCAAGTAGCTAATGAATATTCACTTAAGGATACTACAGGAGTACCACAAGCTGAGGACAAACAGGTGAATGATTCACAAATGCAAATGAGAAAAAATATTCTACAAAAAGAAAACACATTTGGTTTCTAGCCACAATTTAGAAATGTGTTACATGACGTTCCAAGACAAGACACATTCCTCCCATTGCCCTTGTAGAAGCGTGTGAACCTGTGTAACAGGAAAAGCCTCGTGCGCTGACCCAGGCCAGCGACAGAACTGCATCGCGCAGAACATCAGTGCCGCAATAGCTAACGCTACTGCAAACCAAGCATACTCCAAACTCACAAAACCAAACTTTTAGACAAAAGTTAGGTATTTTTGCATCACTGAGTTCTTGATTTAGTCATCTCTGGTAAAGACAAAGTTGAAAATATAGAGTAGTTCTAAAGTAACATGTTCACTCCGTAACATGCCTTCATGTTGTCTATGATGGCCATTCAACCAGTAAGTAAAAGCTAAACAGCAAAATGAGGCTTCACACAGCCCTGTTTTAATTGCCAGGCTCCAGAACACCATCTCACCAAAAAAGTCTGAAAACTGAGCTGGGCTTTGACATTATACATCAAGCTAACCAGCATCAATTCTCTTCTCCAGGAGCCTAAGAGACTAGGTCTGTTCTTCCAACAAATTCACTAAAATATCCGTAATGATCACAGCTCTATCATTAGTGGTGAAAGAGCCTGTTGAACAAAACCTGAAAAAAATACTGCCAAGTTTGACAGATTTTTAAAACTAACGATTCAGCAGCCAATTGCTATCTGACCTTCATTAGAATTTTTTTCGTTATCATGTTGCAAAATCTATTACATTACTGACTGAAGCTATTAGTCACTAGGAAGCCACAACCATGTTCCCCAAACTGGGGAATCATCAGTACCATTAATTTCAAAGGATAGCATTAAAAGAGAAATATTGAATATTTTACCCACTAATTCCACTGCAAATTACATTATAAAAGCATACAGGAAGGCTATGCCAGCCTGGACGATCGGTCATTTTTCCTGAATCCTTTCGTTTTCTAGGGAAAGCCTGCATAGTACCTGGGGCATCTGGGGATACGTCGATGGAATTCAGAGGTCATGGCAGTTGCAGAGGACACCTGGTCACACACTTAGAAGTACCTGTACTGATGCAATACAGGGAAACAAGGAGAGAGGAAGGGCATTCCCTCCTGAGGCTATTACAGCTTCAGTCGTTTACCTTACTCCATTTCATATACATTTCAGGGACTACCATGAAGACTTTGCTCCTACTCACAGTATTTCTGTATGATCTAAAGCACGATCTACTTTTCTGTGCTTTTATTTCACATCAGGTTCATTTACCAAATAAGAACACTTTCATTTTCTTTACATGGTACTTGATGATGTCTCAGTACCTGTTCGGGTGATGCTGCTATACTTAGGATACATGATGCCAGATGAATTGTCTGGAATATGCAAATAGTTAATAAAAAACAGCTATCTTATGATCTTAGCCTCTTTCCATACATTAAGAGAAAAATAGTTAACATCCTTAATAACCTTAAAAGGGAAAAACAATTTAACTAAAAACACAATAGCCCCACCTTGTAACCACAATGCTTATCCAAGTATGCAAGTTTCAAAACCCTAAATGCGCATGCATGCACAAATACATACCTATATACACATATGTAATCTCAAACAACGCTAACTGCTAAGGTCTGTTTTTACCATTCTTAAATCACCCAAGTTTTCAGTTGTCCTAACTCAAAAAAGCAGGTCAGTAACTTGAAAAATACATTAAATTTCTACAAAATATACTCAGAAAAAAGGGTTTTTCTTTGGTAGATATCTGTTCAGATTCACCTATTTCCATTAATAAGTGCTACTCCAGTACTTTGCAGGACAACACAGCTAGGAGAGATGCCCATTATAAAGCTTTCTAGTTTGTCCCCTAACTGCAAGTCAGTATCAATGGTCATTCTACCATCCTACGCAGATGCTTGCCTAGTCTGTTCTGTAATAACAGTCACGGTGAGGATTTCACAGCCTCCTCAGATACAATATTTCAGTCTTTTACTACCGTTATCATTTGAAAGGGAATTTTGTTTTTGTTTTTTTTTTTTTCTCTAATTTCTAGCCTCAATCTTGCTTGGTGAAACTGATCCAAGCCCCAAGGAAGTCCTAAATGAGAGCAGGGTTGTGCAAAGGGCACGTGAAGCTGTGGCAACTGTGGAAAAGAACTAACAACCTTTCTGGGTTGGAATTCCTGCCTGGCAATGGGAAAACAGAAAGATGAGAAGTTCTCAGGAAGAAAAGCCCTGTGGAAAAGAACCTCAAACCTAAGATGAGCAGAATTTAAAGCTTGTTGAAGGGGTAGCTAGCAACTGCGGAGCCAGGTTAATAGTTCGTTTGTGGCTACATTCTGTATGTAGGTATAATAACTTTGCCTTTATAGCTCATGGCACTCAAAATAAAAGACAACATGGTCCTGGAAGCAAGCTTTAACTGTAACATACACACACACACAAAAGAGGGAGGGAGAAGAAAAAAAACGCACACACAAAAACTCTATCTCCACTAATGGAGAAAGAAGCTACTCTCTGCTAATAACACTGTGCAAATTCATCTTGCAAGGTCTTGAATAACTCATATACAACAGACTTAGAGAATTCAATTAATAAATCGCCAAAGAAAAGCAAGTAGCTCCAAGGTATAACATATTCAGGTTTGCCTATGACATGCTTCCATTGAGATAGTGTATTCCTCTCTTCTTGAAACGTGGCTAATGGATTGAGTCATATAAGAAGACTGAAATAGTCCTTGCCAGGTTTGTTTCAGGAGTAAGAGCAGCTCTTGTGTTGCAGAGTTTCAGCTTTACTCAACACAGATCTTTAGAGAAGGTGAGGAAATGGAAAAGAAGACGACATGAAGTATGTCATCAAGATTTCAGTGCTGCCACCCAGTTTTCATCTGCGCAAAGCACAGATGCTCCTGCATTACACCACATACTCATGGCCACCAGTGGAGTACACGTACCCTGCTCACTGCTTCTCAGAAGATTTCAGTCTTGCAGGAGTTTAAAGAGAATTGCTAAACCAGGCACTCATTATTCTACTGAACCTGAGCCTTGGTAATTGAAAGAATACGGTCTCATAATGTGCTAAAAGGAATCGGGGAGCAGGTCACCTAGCTTCCATATATTTCAAATATCATATAACTATTTCAGTTATTTCAGAAGACTCTTGTCCACGGTCAGAGTAATCGCAAAAGGAAAAGATAGCTTCTATAATAAAGCTGTTTATCTGAAATTAAAAATTGGATTAATTTTTCTTTCCCTCCTACACTACCGGAACCTCATCCAACTTCTATTACCTTCCAAAACGCTTTCTAATTGAAACATTTTCATTAAAAAAAAAAAAAAACAAAAACAAAAAAAAAAAAAAACAAAACAAAAAAAAAACACAACGGCATAAGGTGCACAATTAGCAAACCTAAAGGCAAGCATCTTTCCACAAAACTGATACATTTCAGGCAGCAAATTCAATTCCCAAACAAATATACTACAGCAGGTCAGGAAGGAAAGTGCAATTGTTAAACTGAGTGGGTGAAAACTAACCAGCAGACTTTTGTCCACTGTTAAGAGGCAACCGACCTGGACCCTAACCTACAGGACAGTAAGAGCCCTTTTTCTAAGCGGAGAATAAACCTATTTTTCAGTGCATTAACTAATTCTGCACCACTGCTTCCCTAGTATAAAAAGATTGTTTTCCATGATACAAAAAGCTATTACAGTTTTACTATGTGAGCCAACAGATATGTTAAATAACTGCTAAGTAGGGAAGATGAATAATAGCTCTACGGACTTCCACAGTAATCAAAGTGGAAATAAACATTCATTTATAACATTCTGCTTTTACCTATAATCTACTGGTAACAGACTCAAACGAGACTTCATACACAATGGAGGAAATGACACCAAGAACTCAATACAGCTTCTGACAACAAGCTAATTAGCAGACAACAAACCTTAATCTAGACCTGTAAAACTCCCATCAGTGTCATGGCTGAGGAGAGCAGGGAAGGGAAGGGGGAGGAAGAAGGGTGGAAAGGAGAAAAAGAAGTACCATCCAACCAGATTCCTTTTCGGGTAACGGCATAAAGTTGGTAAGTTCACCAGCCAACACAGAAAGCATTATTTTAAAGTATACAGTGTTGTATACCGTGACTTCTGACATGGGCAGACCTGTTGATAGTAATTCCAGGGAATTATACTCCAAAATGTTCCTGAACTGACTGAACCAGGTCAAACAATCCTTGCTCATGGACCTTACCATGGAGCTGTGCCACAGGTAAGCTGACAGCAGGTTAGTGAAGTGAGAAAGAAGACAGCAAGGAAGCCTTTATTCCACACAGAACTCACTACCTGGGCCCAGGAAACAAAGCACAGAGGCTGCATTTCTTCCAGCCCGCCATGCCTGCCAAGCTGGTTTTTTGTTTGGTTGTTTTTTTTCTGCACACAAGACAAGACATGGAATAACACACAGCTGCTCTGGTACTACCAGGACAGTCCATGGTTTTCCTTTTGTTTGCACTGCCTGAATGGTATACAGTGATCTTAAACCAAGTATTATTTCTTTAACCTCAGTAATTGTTTGTGCAATGCGTGCTGCCAGGCCCCATCTTTTTTTCCAGTTCTTTAAGCAAGAAAAACACTTAGAAACGATGGGAACTCACCTCCCTGCCCAGCTAAGAAAAGCAGCTCGTATAAGCAAGGTTTGATCCAAAGCCACTCATTGAGACCTCCATTAGCTTCAACTGCCACAAATTCCAGCTCATATATATTTGAGTTTGTTGCTGCTCATTTTGAAAATAGAACTTGTTAGCTATAAATGATAGTAGGCCACAATATTAGCCCAGCAGAACCTAAGTACTAAACAGCACTTCATTAGCAAAATTAAAGTGACATCTAATCATCTTTTAAGTTTCCTTCTTTAAAAGGCATCAATTAATTTAAACTGCAAATGGACGACAGTGGGAAAATCATGTTCTAGCAAAGCTTGCCTTAAGCAGGTGATCCTTTCTCACACACAGGCATTTGAACACCAACAGGACAGTAATGACTATTTACAGGATCAGACCATGAAATTCAGGCATAGCTATTCCAGGCTTAGCTGCCTTCATATCCAGTCTATGCATAGGATTTATAACACTTCCTGCAAGGGGTCAGGAAATTTTCAATATTCAGAAACACTTAGGTTTCTAGGGCTTGATGGAAAACCTTTGGCAAAAGGAGGTAGTATAAAGCAGCAACTACAACAGCTTTTGAGGGGTTCTAAACCCCACACCTCATATCACTCCTCTTGCACAGGAAAAAAGGGAATTAATAAGTATCATGGTTGTCTGCTTTGGATGGCAGCACCAGGGAAGAAGGGAATGACCTCCTGTGTTGGGAGTATCAACAGCATCTGAATTCTGACCTTCCCCAAGAAGACCGCTCAGGCAAAGAGGATGACACAGTTCTCCCTACCCCCCTTGTGCAAAGAGGAAAGGCCATCCAGAATTGTAAATTTTTATTTTGTAACATATGCTAACATCAAGATCTACAGAACTGGCAGTGTATAAACACCCCAATACTTACCCAGCCAATGAGGGTTATAGGCAGAGAAAGAAGGACAGGCACTGAGGAAATGCTTAAGCTACTCTGTAAAAGAGCAATCTATTAAGGGCTTGTATTTCGGACCTTTTGAGAAACACAGGGGGAAGTGATTACTGCTCCTTTAAAGGAACAATGCAGGAAGAAGAAAGGCAGTTTAAGCCTGGAGGTAGCTGATACAGAATGCCAGCTGAACTAGAGGAACCTATGGAGGCCCCTAGGATTGCTGGAAAGATAGAAGAAGAGTTCCGGTTAGGTAATTAGAGCTTCAATAGAAGAATAAATACTCCACAGGCAATCCACGGGTTCTTCTCACCTCTCGCCACTTCTTCTCTCCAGCAGTGACAGCTGCTTGTGAAAGTGAAAGGAAAGGTCTCTCTAATTCAACTCATTAGTTACTAATCCTCACTGGTGGTGCAACAAGGCACAGTACCAGGAGGAGCTGCCAGCCCTTCCCTCCACCGCCCCAGGGCACAGCGCCCGGCTCCAGGCCTCCTGGGGCTCGCCCTCGGAACAGCAACGCAGCAGTGGAGCCAAGGGCCGTGAACACACGTCTGAAAGAGAAGACACGCACCCCACCGCAGCTGAGGCAATATTCACGTTACTTTTTTCTGCATTTGTCTCCTCCTCACTCCTCTTTGTGCCCCGAAGGGGAAGAGACTGCTGTTGTGTAGGCAGGCTCCTGATGCAGGAGGTGGCACCTTCCTAGGAAATGATCCCCAAAGCAGGCGGAAGAGAGCGTTGACAGTGATCTACTGTGAATTCACTATTGCAGCTTTTTTCGTGATGGTAAAATCAGTTACCAACAGAAAGCGTGTTGGTTATCAATGTCGTGATCCGAAAGAGACTACTTCTCTCCTATGCCCATCCAAGATGAAACAAAGTACCATGAAGACATTTCCACCTTCCAGTGGGCCTGTTTTAGAAGGAATACTGAAATAATTGTGACTTTGATTCCCTAAAAAAACGCTTGAGTGAGTTCTGCTGCACAGTGAGCCACTCAGGCATTGGTCCTGAACATTTACGCCGTTTGCTGCAAAAGTATTTTCTCTGCAGCTTCGCTCTCACATCATTTCTCAACCTCAAGTAGGTTCCCCAGAAGGAAAGAGGTGACAACGTCCCAGATTTCAGCCTGCATCCCTTAGCAAGTAGGAAAGCTGAAAGAAAGGCAACCATACAGCTTATTCTTTATGCCGTAGCAGGGGCCATTGGTGTCAGCTAAGATTTGCACTGGAATACTATGTACTTCAGTCCCGGTTAATAAAGCTGTGACCTCCAAATTCAGTGCTGCACCAGAGACTTTCTCAGGCTGCTCTGTGCCCACAACAAGCAGCTGGAGGGAAAGGAAGGAGGCGAAGATTCAGCTTAGTCTCTGCAGGGAGACCACTGAAGCCAGCGCACTCCCAGCAAAAAAAGGTTTAGTTCCTGCTGTGACCAATCCTGTACACAAATTTTAGTTACTTTGTTGCTTGATAATCTATCTTACTGTCTACTTCTCATACCTACTGTTTGGAAAGACTTAACCGCTAAGCACGCACAATTTATTTCAGATGCCTTATCTAAAATACCCAGAGATTCAGATTTTTTTTCCAAAGATTTTCAACAGATACGGATGCAAGATAAAGTCCAGAGGGACATTAAGAA
Organism: Anseranas semipalmata; assembly: GCA_013399115.1. Classification (NCBI taxonomy): domain Eukaryota; kingdom Metazoa; phylum Chordata; class Aves; order Anseriformes; family Anseranatidae; genus Anseranas; species Anseranas semipalmata. The sequence goes on along the minus strand of VXAA01001241.1, from coordinate 404,622 downwards.
CTAATCTTAAAGGGAGCGGGCCTATAGGAAATTTTGAGCATCTTATATGTACCCATTCATCTCTGAACAGTCAACTTTCTTCAAAAATCTGGTCTCTATTGCTTCATTTCCAGCTTCCCCGAACTGCCTGCCAGTGTTCTTTGGCTGGTATTTAGGCCCCAGTACTGAAACAGAGGTAACTGATGGAACCCGCTCACCGTACGCATCTTCGGTATCTCAACTGCCAGCAGACCTCCACGTGTCACATGAATGCTTACATAAGCTAAGTCATATTTTAGGTAACTGTACGTGTGTAATATAAAAACCCAGACAAATCAAACCGTTCCAAGATCATTAAAATTACAGATCCACTTTCGTGGTACCGGTGTGTTTACTTACAGCTATAGTTACAAGTATAACGTTTCAACTCATTCAAATATTTAGACAAATCTTGGTTTATATAAAAAATTTCCCCATGATTGGAAGAAATCTGCCAAAACAATTACTTTTCCTGTGTGATTCAGTAACAATCCCTGTGATTCTAGTGCCCGGTCAGCTATGTTGAAGTGGAAGAGAAAATGATTTCCCTACCCCTATTTCCCTATTCCCATGGGCTTTTTTTTTTTTTTTCAGGTTTTCATGCAACACTGGTATACAAGCTCTCTATCACAAAAAACACTGTCAATTATAAAAGGATTTTATCTGTGTCAAAACTATGTAGAAAAAAGTTATAAAGAATGCCTAGAAAAGAAAACACGCCTGAAGAGAAAATTCTCCATTCCTGACTATACTCTTGCCAACTCCAGACAGGCAACTATTTTCTGGATGGCCCTGAGCAAAAAACAAAGCAGATGCACCAAGAACCTGCACACATGTACACTTAAACCTGTAATCTGTGTAAATATGAACTAACATGAAAAATATTTTCTTTAAAAGCCTAATTATTCAGTAATGGTGCTCACCAAAGGAGGTATTACAGATGACAGCAGGACGAGGCAAACAGCATGCACTGATGGACACTTTTAACGAAATTTGTCTTGGATATTTTTATGTTCAGTTAAGTATATTAAACTGCATAGCACTTGTTATAATTTGGTCTAAAAAATTAATTTAATGTAGTAAGTATGAAGTGCTTAATATTCCTTCCTAGAGAGTATATAGTTTATTTACTATAATGCATTTACTATTTAGGAATACTACTTTATCTCAATGGGTGCAAAGCTAATGCCTCATTTTTACCCCAGAATCTGATTCCAGTACAGTATTTCCTAATACACTGGCAAGGTACCTGCAGCAAGTAAAGTGAGCTTTATTTTCAAGATAAAGAATCTTTTCTCTAGTGTCACTGTTATATTTCAACATCGAGTATTCTGCCTTTCTAAATACTCAATATTTTTTTTTTTTTGGTTGAAAAAGGTATTTACTACCCTTTTAGCATGTCATACAATGTTGGAGCACGCTATTATGATAACTCTTATTTCAGTGTAGATAGCTGCATTTTAAAGAGAGACTAGAAAAGCCACTAGGCAATCTATACTCACAAAATGCTTTGGAAAAATCTGCTACTCGCATTGAATAGGATGTTATGTTTTACTGTTTTTACATGTGTTTACACATAAACCCTATACTGCTATGGAACAATGACTTCAGAACAGAGTTTGTACAGTTTCCACTTACGGAGACAGGCTCTGTTTGCTCTTCTACGCATACACAGTGATGTAAAGCACGACTTGCAGCCTTCAGGTGCTATGCGACATCTTGGCACGCCCCAACTCATACCTGCACTAAAAGCTTCTCTGGGTCTCACAGACTGGTTCCAAAACTGAACACTAGCTGCTATCACTGGGCCCACAAAAGCCTTGCATGAACATGGATAAGCGAGAGAAGACAGCTTTGCACTTATCGTTTACATTTATACTGCTTCCCCCAAGGAACAGCACATCAGCAGAAGGCTACGCGCTGTGCATGGCGCGCTGTGCCTCCAGTACCCGAGTGGTTGGGTGCGGGTGCAGCGCTGGCTTCCAGCTGCTGCCTCTCCACGTACTTCACCTTGTACCATCCACAAGGATTTTACACACAAGTAGTGTTTCCTTACTCTTAAGGAGTCTTTCACTGATAGGTTTGTTAATGAACTTGATAGGTTCTCATGTGCCTGTGGATGATCCCTGGCGCTTTCCTTCCCTGTGTGGTCTTAAAATGAACAGGTAAATCTGGAGACTTCAGGCGAGTTGAAAGCTTCAAATGCTCTTACTAAGGACGCAAAGGCTACAGTATACCTGAAACTAGTACAAAAATCCTTCAGTAGCAACTGCTTGTGCATTTTAGACAGTTTTAACACACGCTTGTAGCTCTAAAGGGTTACAGTTTTGGCTAAATGTACACATTTATATACCAAGGAAGTCCCTTAAAAACAAAACTGGAATGAAGACTATTATCCAGAAACAAAAAGAAATCCTTGTTCTTAACTTCCCCATACTACTTGACTGGCATTCACAGTTTAAAATAAGAAGAGAAAGACAAAACACAGTACAAACCAAAAAATCTCCCCCCAAAGCCAAAATCCCCTGCCTCATTGCAACTTTGCTTTCCATTAATCATCTTCTGCAAAACCTGCTCCTGAGTTAAAGACGTGGGACTTAAGATCAGTTGTTTCCTTAACTACTACCCCAGAATGTGTCCGAATGCTGCCGCTGGTGCAAGGCAGTATATGCATCACGCGTCCATTTGCAACCTGCTCAGCTAACCCTAAGTTTATAATTCAGCGTTGTGCGGCTTGTTGCTAAAATCTTCTAATTACATCCCTATATGGAAGACTACTAGGTTATTAATGCTCCTCAATAAACATGAAAGGAGACAATTTATTACAATTTGGCACTCAATATCAATCAATTCAACCAAAAAGAACCTATTTTAAAAGACAATAATAAAAAAAAATGAATAATATCTAAGCTTAACATGCTTCCTGCTTATCCGTAAAGTCTATTTGCTAATATTGAGTTAGTCAGCTAAGTGGATTTAAAACACTGTATTTGGAAGTTCAACAGCATTATGAGATCCCAGTGTAGACCAATAATTGTGAGACAAAATTCAGCTAACAGAGGATGCCCCAATGTATCTTTTAAATCTGCACGTGGATTAGGTGAGACTTTATGGCAGAAAACATTTTACTTGAGAATACCTTGCTGTAGCAGCTCAGCTAAATGAAATCTGTGACTCTGAAGAAGGATCAGAACACGGGGCTCTTTAAGGCTACAGAAACAACCAGGACAAAGATCCCCGTTCTGTGGCTGGAACAGTCAGATACAGCCAGAGTCATTTCATACCCTACCTCCTACCTAAAGTAAAAGCGCACTGTACATGAGCTGTTTTGTGCGCTAAGAAATGAGAGCGATGAGTCACTACCAGTCGGGAAGAAGTCTCCGCGATGTGACACCACAGGTCGTGAAGTATGGACCAGTTCTGCATATGTTTAGTATCAGCAAAACTACCTTTTCTATTGTAGCACTGTAAGCACAATATGAAACTATTCTTCTTGATAAAGACCTTGTGAAACTTTAAGTAAGATACAGTTAAAAAGGAAGAAAGCCTAGAAAAAAAAAATGCCATTTTCATTACATACTAAGCTTCTGAAAATGCAAGTCAGGACTAAAATATCTCTGATCAAACAGTTTAGTAGAAATGGATTTAGTTTATATTCTGAGGTTGTATTTACTTTTATGCACACTAATGGTATAAAAAATGAAGGAAAAACAAGACTTTTTAGAACTATTTATTTATATAATAATTTTCTTTTACTTAAACAACCATTCCAATTAATTTTTGGTCTTATCTGTAAGCACGGACTTTAATGGTGCTGCTCCTACGTGTGCCTTCTGCCAAAAACATTAAGGATTGAGGGATTAAATTCACAGTAAACTACAAACAAACACAAAACAGCTTTTCAAACATCGGTATATTGACTTGAGTGGTCTAACAGTGGCTTGAGCTTTGTCTCCATTTAATATGACCTTCGGTTTAGTTTGACCTCTCAGGCAAGAAAGTCTAGACATTGACCTTGATTGAACTGAACAAACATTTTCCCTTTTCTATGCTGTTCTTAGTAATTCTAAGCACAAGATCATTAATCCAGCTTACACCATTACTTACTATAACAGTAATATTCTGCACAATAGATTGTCTTTGACTGCAGAAACCAAAATGACAGTATTTGACAGGAATATGCCAGAGCCATGAGCATAATACATCACAAGATGATATATACTGCTGTTTTTCCCAGAAATAAAAATGTTCTTTAAAAAGGCAGAGAAACTCAACTATAAGCCCCCTCAATCTGTGTGACCTAACAAGAGCAAGTACCTCCTCTGTTTTCTCGAGCAGCGCTTTGACTTTTAGTACAAAATATTGAAAACGAAAATACAGTCCAATTTAATTACAGGAAAACATCACTAACGATATTCATGTGTTAATTTTCCCCAAGCTACATAAACAGGTGAAACCTCAGTGGCATAGAAATACAATTTTATTTTCATTATCCACATCAGAAATAAATGCATAGAGAATTAGAAGATTATTGCTTTCATATAAGCACTATTTAGTAAGAAATGGTTAAAAATAAGCAGAATAAAAATTCAAACAGATTATCCAGATCAATTTTTTTTTTAAATAATATACTGAACATGTGTTAACATCTGAAAAAAAAATACCACTGTGAGTTCTTTGATGTTGCCAGGACACTAAGAAACCACAGCTAAAAAAGTTTTCCCCTCAAACTGATTTAAAGCCCAGACCTCTCAGCTGGCTTCTCGCATAAATACAATCTAACTTGCTGCAAGATATGAATGCTTCTCATTTATTACTCAGAGACTAGAAACCTCAACATACGGGCCAAGCTAAATTAATCTTTAACTTGGTTAGTGATTTGCCAATACACAAGAAAATCATGCCCAAATACATTATTTGTACACATTTTAAGCCTTGCCAATGCAAGAAAGGGCATCTACCTTCAGGCTGCCAGCCCCTTATAAAAATCCACTTTACCCGGCCCCTTACATAAGCCCCTTTGAAAAACACCTGTCATCAGAAGATACAGTGGAGATTCACCCTTCTCTCAAATCGGTATAAACTGAATTCTAAACCAGACACCTTGAAGAGAAAATCACCTCTCTCTATGTTATTCTAAAGTTAGAAGAAAAACTTTTAGACTGCACAACCGAGGTTAACTATTAAACTTGCATAAAGTAACCTCATTAACAGGTGATAGCACTTCTTCGCTAACTCTGCACGTAACACACAAGGAGTACATTTCGGAAATACATGAGATTTCAAACAGCATTCCATGAAGTGCTCTATGAGGATGTTAGATAACTACACATACTTATTGACAGCTCGTATTCCGTACTGCTTCAGTCAAGCTGTGTCTTCTTGGATTGCTGCATTCCTGCTACTTCTGGGCTTCACTTCTTTAAAACACATACATTTTGAATTTCTTTGATCTTACAGAATATTTTACCTATACAACAAAATCTGTAATTACTGTAAACAAAGTCTCCTTTAATCCCGTGTTCCTGCACTTCAATTCTGTTACTATACCTGTTTTCTCTGTGTAGCACACATTTAGTAAATTTACAAGAGAACAAGCCAAACATTTGTCTATAAATACACAAACACATACGTACACAAATACACACACACAGAGGCAATACTTGTCCTTACATTTTAAGCCTCTTAACAGGACAGAACACTTAAGTATGGAAGTACAAAAAAAGCACAAAAACCACATATTAACACATCAGTAGTATTAAATCATCCGAAACTGTGACAGACGAACGTTTACACTGGCACTTAAAAACATCCTAACAAAAAGTGCTGGAAAAAGAGTCCGGTTCTGAGATAAAGAGTTGCGAGCTCAATTGGCATCCATTAAGCTACCTTATTTAGGTTTCAGTTTGGGTGTACGCGAGAAGCAAGACAACATCTCGCCAACCTGCCACTCCGCGCAAGGTCTAGCGGGGACCTGGCGTGGTGGTAGCAAGTGCCGGCACATTGTCTCAGCAATGCATGCGATACATGCCAGCAAGCTCTTCCTCCACAGCTCCGCATTTACGATTAAGTGCAATTTCGAAACAGCTCAATCGCTGGGCTCTACGTGAAACACCGAAGCGCTTCTATGCTCATCATCTTTGCAAACAACATAATATTATTGTCCTTCACTGCTTCCTGCAAGTCTGCAGCAGTGATGCAAAGCAGCGGTTGTTTTTTTTTTTTTTTTTTTTAATTCCCTTTCGGAATACAAATGCCTGCCTTCTCTTATTTTTGCCTGTTCCCAAGCAAGACACACCGTAGACACAATAGTTTCTGAATCAGCAATACCTTCCCATACTGTTGGCAAAAGCTGAAACAAAATTGTACTTCCTTCTCACCCGAGTGGGGGGAAAAAAGGGGAGAAAAAAAATAAAAAAAAAGAACAGCACAAGAAGCAAGCAAGCTTAACTCACAGCGGCAACGCTAAAAGACGCTGAAAACAGGAGAACTGCCGGCGAGCGAGGAGGGGAAGCGGCAGCAGGCGCGCAGCAGCAGCGCCCGGCGCAGAGGCGCAGCCCGGCCCCGCAGCGCGCCCGGCGGGGGCTCCCC
>VXAA01001241.1:228674-397340 GCA_013399115.1 Anseranas semipalmata | reverse complement strand
CGCGGGGAGCGAGGGGCCCGAGGGGCCTCGCTGCGGCCGCAGGCCCGCGGGGCTTCGCGCTGCTGCGCTACAAGCGCCGAGGGAGCGCGGCGCGGCCGCAGCGAAGGGCCGCAGACGCGCTGGTTCCTCACAGCGTCCTTTCGTCTCCACCGTGGAACGAAAAGAAATTAAAAACATCACGTGAAAAAAGCTGTCAAAAAATTGCTTCCCGCTTTTTGCCAAAAGTTAGAGGCGTTTGGGCAAGCAGTTGTGTGCTTGTTCAGAAAGGAAATACCTCAGCCACCGTCTTCCCCTTAATGAACTGGCCATGGGTTACCCTCCAGCCTTCGTTCCTTCCACACCAACATCATGTCCTCTACAGTGTTACTTCCAAATACTGTGCAGAGCAGTTTACCTTTTCTGTAATGCATAATTCAGTGTAGACTGTTATTTAATAACCTAAATTTTTCCCCTCCCCTTTTGCTACGGATCAGTGAAAGCACCAATGGCACCAAGAAGAAGCCCTAAAGCAACGTTGATCAGAAGACTAGAGAATGGCAAACTGCTAGACACAAGCTGATGTCAACTACAAAACTTTGTACACGTTCTTGCAAGGCCAGGAGGAAAGCAGCAACTTCAGTCAGTCATGATATGCAAAAGCTGCAGTAAAAGGAGCCTTAGAGATGGGTAATGCACAGCAGCAGGGCTTTTTCTAACTGCTGGTAAAACATAACAATCTTCATGTCTACATTCCATAAAACAGAAAACCTGTTTGAGAAATGAAGTAAACGAGACCACATTGGATTACCTGTAGCTGGGAAAAGCATACTGTAAATGTCTGATTAGAGAGAAACTACAGCAGACTTAATTTTCCAACTGCAGCTATAGTTTTGTAATTGTCAACAAAGAGCAGGAGTTTTAAGGGGCAATCCAGAAATCAGCAGGGAAGTATCTCTCAGCTTTTCAAGGTTAATTGAGAAGAGGGGATAGCTGAGCATACTAGTAGAGCTTGGTAAATTGCATGCGATGCTGTAGCTTGAGGACTGCATTTATTCACAGGGGTGAAGAGCATCCACGTAGCCACAACTTCTCCCTGGCCTCGTCTTTTTCTACGGCATTTCACAGATTTCAAGATGTGTCCTTGTCTCAAATGCGGCAGACTAAATTTTAACGTAATATGCATGGTGATGTGTTGATTCTGCAGAGAGACTTCTGCACAGAAATACTGTGATAGTCATTTCACTGGAAATAATATCTCTGCTTGAAAATAAACTAGACTGCAAAAATGAATGTTAGAGATGTATTAAAAAAATTGTTGCAGTTAAGTAATGAGTTGTCCCTGTCAGGAAGAAAGACTGAGAGTTACACTGGGATGGGAAACAAATCTTGTCAAACCACATTTTGATGCAACGCAGGTTCCAGTGAAAAGGTAATGGAATGTCTGCATTAGCAGCCCATAAAGCATGTGCCTTGACTGTTATGATGATTGAACAGAAATTAGCAAAAAACAAAGTACTTAGCCCATACAATCTAAAGTATTTGTAGATCTTCCTCTTGTAGGAGGAGTATTTCTAGTAGAGATACAGAGAATGTTTCGAGGCTACTTGGTATCTTTATCAGCGGTTTGAGAGAGAACAAATCAATGGCTGATTAAATGCCATGCAACAAAGATTTGTTGATGGTCAATTATGATGGATATAGGTTAATGGCATAGACCAATCTGGACGCCTTGGTAAGGTGGCCTCATTTGTTCAACAGAAATGTTGAAGTCAAGGTCAGGTATCTAGTAAAAAAGAATGCAGGTTACATTTCAAGTTGGGCGATTGTTTTCTGGAAGACAGTTTACAGAAAACAGCATTAGTTAGTCCTGATGAATAACTGAATACATGCTCCCACTGTTAGAGTTTTGTATAGATGACAGCTGTGAGTGAAAGGGTAGCTGAGAGAGTATCAAAGCAAAAATAAGCAAAAATTACACATCTAGGCATTATTAGAAAGACCAATGCAGGAATACTGGCTTCAGGTGCACAGTTAGGACAAATGATAACTATGCAAAAATGCCAATTTCTGAGAGACAGCTTATGGATGTTAGAAGGATAACCATGTCTTCTCCCAAAAGTGAGAGTCCTAACTAGAAGACAGGAAAGCCATGCTCTCTCTTACTCTTGTTTTCTATTCAAATTAGTCTTGGAATCTTTTAGATGTGGTGATACAGCTTCAACAGAAGAGAACTTTGTTCCCATCCCTTTAATCTAGTGGTGAGGGTACTCTCCTGGGAATGAGAGACATGAGACTGAATATGCATGAACCTGAGGAGAATAAACCAAATACCTCATTTCTTGCGTTAGAACTCTGGATTAGTACGTAAAGGGTGACCACAGGCTACGCCTCCTCTAGCATGTTTTAACTCTGTTGCCTCTGTTTAGCTCTTTAGAGGAAAGAATGTAAGCGCCTCCCTTCAAGAACAAATTCCAACTAGAGAATCCCAAGTGAATATAAGCATATTTCCTCAGCCTCTAGTAAGGTGCCCAAGGAACGGAACTGCAGACCTGCCCTGTTCCCTGCTGGCTATATATTTTGTTACTGCTCCATGCATGAGATGCTTAAAAGGTGGGCCTGTGATGCACAGCCTAGAACATGCAGGCTTTCTTAGATTCAGCCCCTGGCATCTTTGGAGTCTCTCTCAGTATCACCTTGTCACTCGCAGAACCTGCTGACATGAGAATATCTCGTCCACCTTCCGAAAGGCCATGGTTCTCTTTCTCACACTTCTTTGAAAAATTGCACTTCAGTCTGACTTGAAAGGAAAAAGGAGAAAAAAAAAAAGATTTGCAGTTTTCCAGAGATAAAACCTGGGTGCTTGTCCCTTTGCCTTTTAAGCATGTGTTTGAAATTGCTAACCTGGAACTGCTGATTTTTTAAATGTATCCTTATATATTGTTATTCCTCTATTAGTATGTGGCTGCTCCACCACACACATTGCTGTAACTTGATCAAAACAGGCATAATTAAAGGCAGTTTCTGGAAGCTGACACTATATAAATGTAGTGTACAATGAAGGTGAAATTTTAATACTGCAGCTAATTAATGACTGGAACATTTTACCTATGGAATGTGAATTCTGTGTTGCTTGGAGTCTTTACATAGAACTGAAACATCTTTCTAAAAGATGTGCTGCATCTCAAATGTAAGTTATGGTATTGATGGAGTGGTTATTTGGGTGAAGTTCAGGTGGCTGGCGTTACAGAGGTCAAACCAGATGATAAGCACAGTTTTTTCCAACCCTATAACCCCCACTGTGTTATGTAGTGATCCACCATAGCAACATAGGACTCAACTCTTCAGAATAAAGAGAGAGCTTATCTTACTGAACAATGCCTCTCAAATACTTTAACACATTTTAAAGAGGATTATTTTAATTAATTGGTACTACTTCCCACATTTATTACATATACTGGAATATCATTGGTTGCACCTGATTTGTATGTCCTATTTTCAGTCTTAATCCTATGCTTGCAATTGCATAGTAAGAAATACATCCTCCAAACAGTAATGTGTATTATAAAAAAGAATAGAAAAAAAATACACCTGGGAGTATCTGTTCCAAGGAAGTAACCACACATCGGTACAGGAGAAATATCTGAGTATCATGCAGTGAGCTACCAACAGAGGAGGAAGGGCAAGATACAGAATTTTAACATGCTGGAATTACCATCTTTGGTAATACAATAAATGTGATGCATGTTTGACATTAAAATAAGGGAGTTTGTGCCACCTTTTAAATATTGCCAGAAGCTGTCCGTAATTTGTCAAACAAAAGAAGAAAAAGGTGTTGAAACTGTATTAGTATTTTCAGGTAGTTTCCAGTCCTTTTAGCTTTTTTTTTTTTTTTTTTTTTTTTTTAAATTCCCCTTCTACAGCCAACCCATCTACCTCGTAAGAATTATAGCCTGTCTTTGAAATGGCTCAAATGGAAGTACCGAGCAGGTAGAAAGCTACTTGCTATATGCTTGAACGGCTCTGAACAATTCAAAGCCATCAACAAGTTTGCAGTTCTGGAAGAAGGAGAAGAAGAGAAAAAAAGATGGAGAGTCTTTGTAGGTAATACCTGCTTAGTGGAAAGTAAAGAAAATGTGCAGACTTTCATAGGCGCGGAACACTGTTGTACTGAAAGATGGATTATTTTTCTTCAGAAAAATTGCTGTCTGCAAATGAGCACATTTGGTGTACACAGCCATCCCTAATGAGACCCCCATGCAAACCCCTGTAGAACACCAGCTGTCTGTCGTGGCGTATGTCTGTAGTGTGTTCCACATACACAAAGCTCCTGACTTCCATACCTAAATCCCTTTTCTCCCATGGTAGCTTTGCTGACCACAAATATTTCAGAGGAATTCTGAAGAACTGGGCTCCCAACTTACTGTTAAAGTGGATTAGTGGCATCTGTAAGCAAATGATGAGCCTTTGGTCATCTGGCAGATCAAGAGGAGAATTCACTGGGCTCTGAGGTGAATTTTTGTGTTCAAACTGTCCAGCTCTCAGGAAACACCTTGTGGGAACTGAAATTAGATATCGCTGTTGGAGAGGTGATGGGATGCACTGTTTTCACTATAGCTACTACACTAAGAGCGCTTGTCGTGCAATGATGTTAAACTGCTAAGACAAGGCTTAAACTAAATACACGAATCTCAGGGCAATTCTGACTGGTGTGAATTGGGACCCAGGTCTGTTATTTTCTTCTGGCCCATTCAGTTACTGGAGTCATACTGGATTCTAGTACACATTTTAGATTCCAGTTCCTGAATAATGGGAATTTGTCTTCTCATTACTCTTGTAACATAAATGGAAGACAGAGTTGTTAAATAGTCCTTAGTTTGGTTTTGCAAGCTACTGACTGCTCTTGAGTGTAATTGCAAGCTATTACAATGTTAATTCTGTTCGCCATTTTAATGACTGTGACACCAAGAGGATGAACAATTTCACTTGTCTTCCTGTGTTAATTACTGAGATCTTGTAACCATTACATTAAAGAAAAAGTACATACTTTATGTAGCTGTCTGTGTATAGAAATGCCTTTGCATTTCCGGATCACATGGCAAGGTGATTATGATAAAAGCCACAGGGGGCAGGAAGCGTTCTGGTTAATAGCAGTGGGTTTTCCAAAGTCAGCTAAGGGTAACATCAACATTTCTTTCTGATATCAGAACTATTTTTCTCAGCTCCACGTTAAGTATTATTGGTGTGGATGAGGTACACCACAGCTACGTATTCTGCATGAGAGTAAATGAGACTGTAAGTGCAGGTACCAGCGAAGGTGAATGGCAACGCACACAGAGTCCTAGTGCCTAGTCCAGGTGAAAGATCAGTTAAACTGTTTTAGCCACAAGAAGCAGTCAAATAATATCTATGGGACAATACAAAGAGAAAGAGAAAGAGAAAGAGAAAGAGAAAGAGAAAGAGAAAGAGAAAGAGAAAGAGAAAGAGAAAGAGAAAGAGAAAGAGAAAGAGAAAGAGAAAGAGAAAGAGAAAGAGAAAGAGAAAGAGAAAGAGAAAGAGAAAAGAAATAGCGACCTCTAAAGCATACAGTAGTTGTTTTGCATAATATTGAAGCTAATTCAATCAGCATGAGATGTTAAGTTTGACTCAAAATCAATATTAAGTTAGCAGTCTGCTTTATCAGTAAGCATGTACAAAGGTGCAGACAAATCATCTACTGGAAAATTCATGTAAAATTGGAAAGAATGATTGGGAAAAAGCAGGGAGAACCAAAAAAAGCAACAATATAAGTGTACAATATACAAAACAGGGCATGTGATATGTGACAATTTACCTACAAAGTGATACACTTCTATCCCTACATAAAATGCCAATGCAAAACTCACTAACAGCATTTGTTCCTTTCAAATAACAACTAAAAAAAAAAAAGCTAAAATTGTTAAATAAAAATACTGTATTAGTGAGCTTTTTAACTTTCATAGGTTCATGTGGCATTAGAAAATATAATAGAAGATCTTTTTTTTTTTCATTTTCTTAGTATGCAAGAATTACCAAGATAATGAGAAACACTAGATAATAATAAAACCAACATACAAACCTCAGGATTGGGATGACTTCTTCCAACAGATAGCATAAATTCTATGCTATTTCATAGCATTTTTAATAACATAATGAAATAACAGGGACATTGTAACTGATGTTTATTTTAAATAAACTGCTAGTTAATTTTATTTCTGATTTCCTTAACCTTAATTTAACGAGTAATTTTTATGCTTTGTGCTGCCTTCTACCCTCCCTTGTCATAATGCAAAATATTTTCCTTGGAAAGATGTTCCATAAAAGCACGTACTAAAGTATTAACTCGCTTTATCTATCTTCTGATAAAATCCAATGACTCCATTCAGGATCTGGGCCCCATTTTTGCTACTGCCTAAACAATATGACACAGTCCTTTCTCTGTGAAGGTCATGGTTTAACTGCCTGATTTTCTGAACATTGTAAGGAAGAAGGATGATGAACTTAGCTGTTATCAGTTACTTTGTGTGACGAAAGGTGCAGGATAAACAGGAAGTTTTCATGCCTGATCCCCTTTCATTATCTGTTGTGTTAAGCTGCAGTAAGCAGTCCATGAGAAGCCCAATATTTAATCCATTGGCTGTAACAGCACTGGGCAATAGATTTGTAAAGTGATATGGCATACACAGTTTATTTGTTGTAAATGCATATAATGGAAAGAAACATGTTCATTTATCACTCCTACCCGTGTACTTGTGCAGTACAAAAAAAATTAAGGCATCCTTAGAAGAATGGGAAGTTAGAGCAGGAATTATGTTTGCAAGGATGTATAATCTAGAATGTCTATTTTAAGATTACAAAGAGAATGTATTATAGCAATCGCTAAAATATACTTGGATTCCAAAACATGCTCTTTTAAACTGTAGATAAATAGGAATGAAGACAACAAAACAATCATTGTAAGGTTGACTAGGTCTACGTGTTTTATGAAGTTGAGTTTTAAACTGGTGAAAAAGGTAAGAGGGAGAGAAGGGAAGCAACCCAAGGAACAACAAGAATGTATACTCAACTAGGTTAATGTAATGGATATTTTATTCTCTGTTTTCCTACGTCATTGTCTATATCTCATTTAAAAAAATGAACCCATTTGCTAGATAAAATCTGCCAAACTAGTGAAGTAAAATTTACTTCTAGTTTCAATGCCAATTCATTGTTATTTTTCTGTATTTTCAAATAATTGTTTAGTTTGCCATGCTCGTCAAAGACAAGACATCATTTCTTTTTACCCAAAGGAACTTGTAATTGTTGGTTAACAAGCTACTAAACTGGGACTTACTATGTAGGCTATTCTGTTTTTACTGTGCTCTTCCAAAGACATATATGTGTACGTTAGTTATTAAAATTATTGTCTCAGTGTTCTCACGTTATTCAGTGTAAAACATGAGAACAGCAGGACTTCAACACTGATACATGTTTGTGGAATTTACATTTGTGAAACTGCTTTTCTATGCTCCCTGCATTCTCCTGTCCTATAAGTGTTAGAAAGATCTAGGGGATCCTTTGCACTTCTCATGTCGTAAGAAATTCCCAGACTAATTTCTGATCTCAAGAGAAAAGGTGTAAGCTGAGATTGTCAGATCCTCAGTGCAAGTGTATAAATGGGATATAAAGGAACCTCAAAAGGAGAACTTAAAATTCTCCCGCTGCTTCCTTAAGAATGTGAAGCTCAGCTTACCAATACCAAGATTATTTTTTTGTAATTAGCATTATTAAAATAGTAAACTGAAATAGAAACACTGAAATATAAGTGTATTAATACAATAACGTATTTTTTTTTAACCTTGCTAATAAGATGCTGCAAATGGAATTCACTCATCACTGAGTTCCTCATACACAATTGTCATAAGAATGCAGTGGTCTCTCAGGTCTGATGACCTGCTTCACTTACAGAAACAGTAAAAACTGACTTGTCTGGCGTTCCAAGTAAATATGACTCTAAATATAATTAAGAATATATGCCTGTTATGTAAGAAGTTACTATTTGTACCAAATGTAAAGTTACTATTTGTACTAATTCATTAATGTGTTCGCATTCAAACTTCAACACATTCCTAACAATGGGCCATAAAAAATTTGGTCTCTGTCCATGACACCAATTATTACTACTGGCATAACTAAACCTGCCTCTTGCAATTAATCACCTTGACTACCAACAAATAGTGTATTTATCTTCATTATCTTCCCCCATGTATGTCTTTCCTGTATGCTATACAGAAGAGGCCAGTGCTGTGTTCTGCTACAGAATGGGTGGAAATTTAGCCCTAACAAATGGAGAGGCAAGCTGCACGTCACGTCACTTAGAAAGTGAACTTAAAGAGCAGGCTGTAGTTAAGAAACACTGTTCTGTCACGTAGTGGATCTGAACAATTGGCAACAAGAACATATGAAGTAAATTAGAGCATACTCACTGTGGCAAGAAAATCTACGTATATTTAAGTACAACCCTACACTATAGCCCTATGAAACCTGAGTACCTTCATGACCATGACTGGGTATTTTCATCTTCCTCACATTTTAATTAAAGACAAACAGAATTATGGACAGTACAAATTATTTTTTCCAAATGAGAAACAAAAGAGGACATGCCAGACTAATTTACTTGCTTTTGTTTGCATCTCTTTTTCCATGATTATTTTAACAAATGAGTTTACTAGCAGGAATGTTTGGTAAAATAATATTGTGATTATTCACAACAGAACCTGTAAGTTTATGTTTCTCCAATTGGAAAAGAGAAACATGTTGTACAACCTACATACCCATTCAAAAAAGCTTGAATATTCAAAAAGCTATGCTTATGAATGAATTACAGACAAAAATTATGCATAGATATTATTCAGCAAACAGTTTGAACATATACATCAGAAAAACTAGTTTGTTTGGAAAACTTGCAAACACAAAATGGAGCAAAGAAATTATTCATTATGAATTATTTGCACAGCATCTGTCTTACTTTCTCATGTTAATTGCCTCTGCTAAACCACATTTTCTCCCCCTCAGTATGTAAATTAAAATGATTTTGCATATTCTCTGAATACCCAGTAAATGCAAGTTTCATTACCTTATCGCTTATATCTTTTTTGTCAACCTAATTATACTACAGTTTATATAATTTTAAAATTTGACCTACCGGCTTCCTGTAGATTGCAACCTCTTCCTCTGGATTTTGAGTATTGCCTACCATAAAAGAAAAAACATATTACAAACATGCAAATTACCAGCATTTGTGAAAGATCTCATAAGGTATGTGTTAAATCTCACTGTATTTTTATATAGATTGATAGAATAAAAGCTTACTCGCAATACGTCTAATGTAATTATTATGAATTTAGGACATGATCCCCAATCGATTGGAATTAATACAGAGCATCTTGCTGACTTCTGACAGCCTAGAGCAGACCCTGCCCTACAGGAAGTGGGCAATGTACCACTGTATTCCTTCCTGCTTCCTAAGAGGCACCACTCTAGTTGTATGTAATCATTCTTTCCACAAATACCTTTATATTTCAGGCAGTTTGATATTTTCAGCGAAAAATACATCCTTTTCACGTAATTTTCCAACTTTTTGATTTTTGACCACTGACTCATGTCGTCCCTCCAAGAAACAGCATGAGAAGAATATATGCACATTATATCATGCTTTTCCTTTGCAGTAACTTTATGCCACCAATAGAAATAAAAGTGTCTTGTCAAAAACTGTGCTGGTCTTAGAAATTAAATGCAAGATTAATCCTTCCGGCCTGTTTACGAAAATGGGCCCGTGGCAAAATCTGTCCCATTGGGTCACTGAGAATGTAACCTGAATAAAGCCTCAGGATCAGTTCATCATTACCAGCATATATATATATATATAACACATGTATATATATATATTAAAGACAGAGCTGTAGAAAGCACTCTTCTTCTAGTGCTGTACTTAGAAGACAAGCACTTGGAGTAGCACATAGATACACTTTTCTGAAGGCATAAAACCTTCTACTTAAGATTCCCTCTTCAATGTACCACAAAATACATAACCCCTGAAATCATTTTTTTTCCTATTTCATACTAAGGTTACAAAACAATGTGCTAACATGGGTAGCACAACTGGATGAAAGCTTATTTATTCATTCATTTCTGCTGTGGGCAGAAACCTGACTGAATGCTTACAGTAAGTGTTTTGCAATAGCCATTACTACACTGCCAAGGCACAGTGGGAAGACGTTATTGCCTGCGTATCTCTACTGAAAGCTAAAATTTTCTAGCATCTTAACGGATTACAACAGGGAAAAAGGAATCAAGTTGATAATATAGTAGCAGTTAATGGATCGATGTGAAATTTGACAGACTCATGCACTACAGGTATTTGTGGGTCACAACAGAATTTCTGTCTTAAGAGGTTCCCCAATATGTCATGGAAATCTCGGTAGTATCTTTTGCTCCTGATCCATCTACACTTTTGTTGTGCAATGCACCAGGACTGTGCTTTCAAATGACTTTTGAAATGAATGGCACCAATAAAATTTTGGGCCTTATCTTCAGCAATTCATTTTCCATGATTTTTTTTTTAATATACCTTTAGGCTACGGAACACATCTATAAGTTTCTCCTCTCTGCAGGATGCGTTGTTCTGTATGCTTTAGCAGTTCAGTGAGCTGAGCTGATTCAAATGAGCCTTGAAATGTTAAATACAACTTGTAATATCAAAGGTTCTCATATCAAATAATTTTGTTACTGTGGATCCTAGGGAGATTAAGGACTTGTGTGGTGACTAAAATGTCCACTAGTCACATCAAATATCTCAGCATTAGATATACCATTATCTGTTCACTCAAGGAATGGCTAGAAGATACAGCTGCAGCGCTTTGTACGTTACTTGTAAGCCAGGAGCAGGGGGTACAGTGCAGCCTATGGCAATGAGTGGATGCTAAATGTTGAGTAACTGTGTAGCAGTGTGACGGAAGCCTTTACGTACAACCTTGAGGTGACATCTTCTTTGCAATTAAGTGCAGAAATTAATTTCTTGGGTCAGACAGTAAACTAAATGCAGTATGGCTGCACTTCAGATTTTCCTCCAGTCTGGCTACCTCAAAGCCCAGAGAAATAAGTTGTCTCCTTTTTGCTTTTTTTCTGTTTTCACTTTCCTATCTTGCAGCAATGTTTGTTTATAGCTGGCTTACCTGTCTTTACTTCTGAGCTGAATTAAGACGAAGTATGGTTTGAACTGGCCAAAATGCCAGCCCCAGAAACACTGCTATATTTTCTGAACTGAAGATGACAAACTGTCAAGAAATTGTCTGTATCTTCCCCACCCTTTGCCCTGCAGATGCAGAAGATAACAGACAAATACTTGGAGAGAGTCCTCTTCAAATCTTACAACTTGGATCTGGTGTATTTATTAATACAGCCCTTGTGTGCTTGCATCATATGCAGGGCAACCACACCAGTGCCAAGGGACTGAACGGGATCTACCGTCCTAATTCTGGCACATTCTTTTTGACACACATTCTTGTACTATAATTAACTTTTATTTTCATACTTTCATAAAGCAGGAATACAACTTTTATTTATGTGCTTCATTACAGTCTATTAAAAAAACAACTATTTTGAAAGGTAAATAGTACGTAAATCAGTATTAAAAATAGGTAATTATGTTTTCCAGAATTGGCATTCTAACTGCAAATGCAGTGACAGAATGAATCAAATGTTTCTAAACATGTTATTTGCATAACTATTTTTGAGAATGACAACAGAGTATAAGTGGGCATTACTCAATATTGCCAGCAATAAAAAAAATACATTAGGATATAGAAAATAACCCTGCATTTTTTCAGGATCCTTGTTTAAAGCGAAAATGTGGAGTCTTGATATCATTGTGGAACAACTGCTAACTACATAATGACAATCACAGTATACAGAAATGAGTAGGGAGCATTTTAATGGAAAGCATATTGTGATTTTCCTTGCATTAAAAGTCAAAGGCAATTAAAACAATTTAATTAGACAATATCTTATCAGCTGCAAAAAGTAAAATTGATTGATATTTAGCATAGGGATAACTTGGCTGCTGCTACTTGAAAAAGTGATGGTAAAGCTGACAAATTTGTCACTCATTTTTTTTTATTTGACAATTCCATGTATTTTTATATTTTATTTCATCACTGAAGGCATTTTAATTAGCTTATGCTTGATTGTTCATTGTTTGGAAATGGAAAATGTTATAACTGTATCGTGACCTGAAGAGTTATTGGCATTCAGATTAGGCATCTAGCATGACTACATCCTGCTCTCTCATTACTAAAGATATTTACCTGATAATAGAACTTCTCTTAGAAAAGAGAAAGCAGACGTTTTAATCTCCATCTTAAACATCACATGCAGCTGGAAAGAGGTCAGCTTAGCTCACAGCAGCTATAAATCAGTGAACAATTCCTCCTTTGGAAGAATCCATATTGCTCACTCAAGAGCTGATTTTGGCCATGTAGGGAATAACTAGTCAGAAGTGATGAGTGCTGATGAAGTAGCAAATCTATTTCTATTTTAAAAAAAAATCCTCAAAGAATGGATAGCCAAAAAATAACAAAATCATTCTTACATTTATCAAACCAGAAATGTGCTCTCAGCCATTAGTTTAGTAAAAATTAGAAAGTCCTGAGTCCTTAAATAAATATTAACAAGATGTCTATTTAGCTATTATCTTCTGCTCATTTATTCTTTAGAAGAAAAAGGGTTAATGGCATGGTTTCATAATTTTTTAGCTATTCCTTTAGTTTTGTACTAATTTTTCCCCTTTTAATGAGAGACTATCAGCACACTAAAATCTACATGGATTACAAATTAATGCATTACTTTCCTCAGAATAAGCACTTCTATAAGGAAATCCTAGGACACTCTCAAAGGACTAGTAAATAAATGAATTTAAAAAATGATTTAAATTAAATTGGTCTGCAACACTTTACCACAAACCAGATGCTACTGCTTTAGTGGCAGGACACCTAACTTTGTTTATAATCCCGCTGTCCACAGAGCTTCTGCAGCACTTAGATAGATTGACTGGATAAAGAGAGAGAAAAACCTTTTGCTTGACTAAAATAATGTCTTCAAGGATTTTTAAACTTTTTTTTTTTTTTTAAGGTTTCTCATCCTCTTTTCCAGATAAAAATCCATTCTTCCTGGCTCTATTGAAATCTTTTCTGTGTCAGGTATGGCTTTTCCCTGTTAGGAAAATCCATTTGTAAAGCCATTTCTATGAAGCCTTATTCTCTGTACAGGCTAACTTGTTTGAAAGTTGAGAACCATAGCAATTGAATATTAAAGGACAGAAGCAGACATCTAAAGCTCATTTTATTTGCAAAATAATACAGCAATGAGGAGGGAGACAATTACTAGTGAAAAGAAGGATGGAAGCCTATAAAACAAAAATAAACCCATATGCAAGCACTGAGTATAGTTTCACCAATAATTAGAAATAAAAAATACAAATGCCCCTTAGGTTCCCTGCCTTAAAAAAATCCACAGTATGAATGTCAAAGACCCACAAATTTCCAGTAATTCAGGAAGCTAGTGTTACCAATTTCTCTTCTCTTTAAAGAAAAAAAAAAAAAGGCAACTTTAAATTTCCAAGCACTACATGTGATTTAAAAAAAATGACAATGACCAGAACTTGAAAAATAAATCCAGTTTCTCATGTTAAATAGGTTATGAATAACAACGGTCTAATTTAAAAGCAAGAAAATATACAGAATTCTACTTAAACATGGCAACAGTTTGAGGAGGGGAAAATTATTTGTAGAAATAACTCAGTAGGTCACCGACTCTCCACTGTGATACATTTAATTTCAAAAAAATGAAGCTAAGGAATATCAACAGTTGAGTTTCTCAGACTGTCGGAGACAACTGCCTTCAGGGATATCAGGTTATACATATACATTTATACTGTCTTCAATTATATGCAAAGAGAATGAACGTTACACACTGCATCCTGGATGGAGAAATCAAGAAAGACATCTGCAAGAAAATGGTATCTCTATGTTGTAATGCTTTACAAGTAGTATTAATACCTAGAGAGAGAGTCCAGAGATTTTTTAAAATTATTTTTTTAAGGAATTGTTTGTTTGTACATGGCAAAGACCTGGTTACAAGGAAGGAAGGGAAGGGGAGGTGAGGGGATAGACAGGACAAATGCTGCTCTGAAATTCATAATACAGACAATGCAAAAATAGTGTTTCTGTCTGAAGTAGGTTAAAAAATGTTTAGGAGTTGGTTGCAAAAGATAGTTTTGTTTAAAAAGTCACACAAAAAGCTGTAAGAGGCAGGAGAATGTTACTAGAGAACCATTAGCACACTGTTAGAAAAGTGTATTAACTAATACCTAATACCAGAGTAATTTATGTTTGTGAAAGAAACCACTGAGAAAGCCTCTAGCTACATACAAAGGAGATGTTTCATGAAAAACAGTGCAGTTACTAGGTCAAAAGCTTAAAGAGATAAAGCAGCAATTTATTATTTCACCAATTAAAAGTAATCACCAAGCAGTAGTTACATAGCCTAATAAAATATCTCTCATTTTTGCTGCTCATTAGAAAATATGTGTAGTTTAGATACTTTGTGCTGTGAATTTATTAAAAATATCTGAAAGCACTAGGTTTGCCAAAAAGGTATAATCACCTTTAAATAACTAACAAAACAAAATCTGAGAAGTAACAGCAGGCATGAGAAGTGTTTAGAGGCTGTTAGCTCCCCTCAAATTAATTGCACAAGATGTTTAAACCTTACATGCTTATCTAGGAAGATGAAAACTTCCACAGTCTGTGAGTGAAGTTACTGTTGTTTTCCTTATTGTTATTGAAAATGCCATACGACTGCTAAATCGGGGCACAAAGAGTTGAGTAAAAGTGGTAGTTAAGTGACTTCATTTCATGCTTTCAGTGCGCTTCATAAATTGGATCTGGGTAACGTCAAAATGCCTACAGAAAAACCTGCACACAGTATGTACACCATCAGACTTGACATTTAAGTATCTGCAGGAACATAAGTTACACTGTAAGGAAGAGAATAAGGCCCCTAATTTAAATGATCCAATGGAATTTTTGAGTCTTCGTTACTGTTACAAGTCGACATTACTGTTACTCACAGTAGCCAGCAAGAAAAAAGCCTCCTCCAGCTACAAGGAGATCAAGAGGAATATCTGCGCTTCACTTTATTTCTTTGTTTTGGGGGAGTTGTTCATTTTTGCTTTTGTTTTGCTTTACAGAAAAAGCATAAAGAATGCTGTAAGGAACATATTACAGGAGTTAAATTCACAGAAATACCTGACAGTAATTTTATATATTGATGATCCAGAAATATTTCTGTTTAATCTAAAAATTCCCCTGAAAGAAACATGCAGAATAACCCACGATGTAAAGGCGAGCCATATCTTTAAACATCTCTTCAAAATATAGTTGACTACAAACAGACAATAAATTCTGGGACTGCCTAGAGGAGTTGGATGATTTAAATACAATACTGTTATTTCAGCGTGCCAACGTACATCTAGGATGCTGAAGAGTGCTTGCAATGTCCTTGGGAGCAACAGCCACACAGTTCAAATGTATATTTCTTTCAAAATCTCTTGTGTTTAAAAATCCATCTCTAATCATCTGTGCTAAAATGCTAGCAGGAACATATCAGATATTGTTATCAATTATATAGAACAAAAGATGGAGAGGAAAGGTCTGGATGGTGTTAAAATGCATTTTAGAATATATTTCTTTTGAAAATGGCATACTTTTTTTTTTTAAACTGATTTAACCAGTTTCTTAAAAATTTGTTAAAAATTCCAGAGAAAAAAATATAAACAAGAAAATGGGGAAGGCAGTAGTACATTGTTGATGCATCTTTCACTCAAAAGAAGCCCAAAGCCCAACACAAACATTACTGATGATACAAAACTGTAGACTATAGGATAATCACTTCCATTTAAAGGAACTTTGCACCACATTCCCAATGACCGGTTTCTGACATATTTTAAAAAATCCTCAAAAGTTTTTTTAGGCGATGGTAGACATAACAAAAATGGTAATGGATTTTTGGCCAAGAAACTCAATATAAAGGCAAATATAGAAGAGATGTGTTAGTCAAACATAAGTTATTGGACTCGGTACAGAGTAAATGGCTGAAATTATATGATATGCTATAGAGAAGGTCAGGTTACACAATCTAATGATCCCCTTTGGCCTTAAAGCCTGTGATTCTCTGAAATCCTACTCCTGCTGGGAGTCTGTAATTCATGTACTACTATTGATTTATTTATAAGGGACCATACACAGTAATAATACCTGTGCACGACTCTTCAGGGTATTTGTCCATGAATTATGTCAGCAAAAATGCGTTTAAGTAGAATTCTGAATCGCTTGTTTTTTAATTTCATGGTGAGATCAAGGCCTAAGGACGAGAATGGGCATATTAATTTTCTAAAGGGAAAGTATAAAGTGCATTTTTTTGTTCACTGTTTCCCATCATGGTTATTACCAGTTCAGCTTCTCTGCAGTACCAGAGGTGGAATAGAAGGATTGCAGATGCTGTCACTGTGATATCCAAATGTTCCAGACTATCCAGAGACTTGCACCGAATTCTGGCACTTCTATATGCATTAACAGTAACTTCACAGCTCTCGCTAGAGATGGATTGGTGCTACTACTGGGAATTTTGATAAGAAAAAGTCCATTAATGTGTTGAGTCATAATGATTTACAGATGATCTCTATGCAAATCAAACAAACTTTTACATAGGAATTGAACACCACAATACAACGTGACCAGGATTCAGAACTCACACATTTCTGATTGTGACTGCTGCTTCTGTAAAATGGACGCCTATTTTGTAATTCATAAAATGATGCAGCTGGCTTTTTGTTTTCAAGCATCATTAAGAAAATAAGAAAAGTAGGATGGAAATACCACAGAGCACTACTTACAAAGTATTACAGCCTAGTAGAGCCTACAGTGTTCTATGTTTGTGCCCTTCATTTTATATGTACATGTATAGAACTAGTGTCTAAAGAAATCTGTGTGTCTTGAAATCTGTGAAACTTGTAGTATCAAATCTTAATCTTAGATAGAAACAAAATGCAATAAAAATCCACCAGAATGCATAGAGGGGAAAATCTTGCCTTTATATTATTTATATCCTTCTGCTGTTACAAATATGGTGGGTGTTGAGTTTTATCAGCTTTTTCTCATTATTAAATGTTTTAAATGAAATCTGGAAAGATACCTGAAGCTGTTCACCAGTACACAGTTATTATTTGTATGACATTTTCTACTTTTTATTATAATTAATCCCAGTATGATTATATTTGGGGAAAAAAAAAAACCTTCACATATATACCAGAAAAAATATCATCCATTTACTTAAACAAAATTAGGAAAACTTTGTTTTTTAAATATTATTTTATCTCCTGTAACAGATTTCCATATTCAATGGTATAAATATCATTATTTGAGCTGTAAAAGTTATTTTAGCACACAGTCTGTGCAATGATCTATCCTTCTATTTGCAAACATCCCATAAAGTGGCTTTTGGTTAAAAGAAAGTGTTTGCTATACACACGTTACTACTGCTGCATCGCTTTATGGTTTGTTACCCTTAAAACGCTGCCTGCTTAGTGCCTATTTGCTATTCATTATTTAAAGCATGCAACAAATTGGAGTCATGTGATAATGTCAGAGCTGGCTGACATGATACGTAAAACTATATAAGTGGCCACTAAAGCGTGAATTGCGAATAACTGTCTAACATAAATGCACAGTTAATGTATGGATACACACAGTTAATGTCTGAATACACAGTTAATGTATGAATATAGGTTACATGTGCCACATTACACCACAAGACTCAAACACAATGAAATCAAATAACAGCTGGGAATTTTAAAATGTTTACCAATAGTTTACCCCAACAAAAGGTACTATTTTTAAACTAGTTATTTTCTACTGGTATATTCGGAGTAATACCAGGTTACAGTAAAAAACAATTCATTTTTTAGATTTACTGATGTTTAGTAAATGGACTAAAAGCATTTCCCACATGACTGGCCGATAGCTTGCCATCCTGTCTAGCTGGCATTTCTATAGGACTGCTCAGATATTTTGTTCATGTCGAGCACTGCAGTTGGGTAACCCTTTGACTAGGTAAAACATAGGTGTTTAATTCTGTAATTTAACCCCATTTAATTAATTCAATTTAATACCTTTTTATAATAATACTCACAATGAAAATAGACAAGTTAAGGCTAGGATTTTAAATAATACTTTCAATTAGATCAGCAAACATAATTTGAAAAAGTTGACAAGCTTATTGACATATAAGTCTTTTTTTCAGATCCTGAACTACCAAAAGCTAACAATGCTAGCTGGCCTAATGAAATACATTAGCCCTTCTTCCACACCAAAATAGTCTACACCTCACTGAGTACGCTTGCCACGTACTTCCAAAGGAATTTATGAATGGATCCTCCTTACAAACATTTTAGAAATACAAAGAAGAGTACAGATGTGTGACAAACCTGTGGTCATGCCTGAGACCGGGTGAAGCAAGAACTGACCAACCCAACCTGTGTCCGTAACGAGGAAACTACTTCACGCTCTTTTTGTGACAGAGGGGTTGCAGTCAGGAAGATTCTAGGAAGCAGCGACTGTAAATTCAAAGTTTCTTAGAGCTTCCTGCATTCCTGTTGTTACCAAAGGCAAGACTGTTGAAATGACCTAAGCCAGAATACAGGCACAGACTAAAGTATGTATATGTGCTTCTTGAAAGTGGCATTACATTTTCTTCAAGGATAGGTTATACCTGTGAAATAACATAGACCTATGTATCTAGTCACTCCTTCAGCTGAAAAGAAGATCATAATTATAGTGTAATGGGACCATGCTATTGAACTTTAGTATGGGATAATTTATTTTCACTTCTGAAATCTTACCAGATATTTCTGTTTCTCAGAGATAATTTGTCTAGGTAAATGAAAGGAAATAGCACTGACCAGCATACCAACTCTAGGATTAAAGTAAGATGAGGTATTTAAAACACTGAATCAGATACCATATGCAGACTCTGTCCCCCTCTCTCAAGTACATGTGAACAGTTCAAGGATACTTACAAAATGGCCCTGAGTTCAGCCCTTGCAGTATTTCTGCCATAGGTTTCCTAGAGCCCTCAAAGAGGCTAGCAAGAATCCTGTTCTCGGTTTGGATCACTACTTTCTTCCATCACTCGTAGCTGTGGCTGTGTACTTCGTAGTTACAACATTTGCAAGTAGGGGAGAATAACTAGAGGGAAGGGCATAAATAAAAAGAACGTCAGCATTCTTCTCCAGCGAACTGCTATCATACACTGACCCTTGGTGTTTTATGTATGTTATTTCTTGTTCAAGTCTAGTGCCAGGAGGATTTTCATTCCAAATCTTTCTGGAAATGTTATTCCAGAGGCAGTAGATACTTCAATGATTCTCACATTAATAAGCTATGACGTTAAATAAAGCACTGGAAATCTTAATCAAAGTTATGAGTATCAACAAGAAGCAAAATAGCAGCTAATGTAAGATTAGCTGCTGAACAAAAGTTTTCTATGATTAATTATATTATAGCGCAGTAATTTAGTTTCTCTCGATCTGTAACTTCAAATATCTATACTAATTAGTTGCTAACTACAACATAATAAATGAGATAATGAAATAAAGATGTTTTAAATATCCCTTTTTATTGCATGTAAGTTTTGCAGCATGCTAACACACCAGATGAATTCTGAAAAAAACATTTAGGATATATTAGCATACCATCATGTACATGAATGCCAAATAATGTATTTCTCACAGGAACAATGTTCAACTACTAAATCCAATGGAATTTGGAAATAAAACAAAATAACGTATTTTAGATGAAGGCTGGCACGGGTTAAGCTTATAGCAAACATGGAGACATCACACCTCTCCTCCATCACATTTTCACCTGCTCATGTGGTGCACACTTCAGCTTTGATAGAAAATTCCTTTGGGTCTTTTTGGTGTAAAGCTGTTGGTGCTTGCAACAAAATTTGCAGAGCAAGTGGGGAATAGAGAATGTTTTCATTTGGTTGTTAAGCCAGAGAAATATCTACAGCATTTTTCACAGTTCATGAAAGGGACCATCACTTTTTTGTTAGCTCTACTGAAAATGGCTGGGAACAAATTATATAGCTTTTTTCTTCTATGAATTTGTTTAGAAAAAAAAATATTTCTTTTTATGAATTTGTTTTAGAAAACTGTAGTTCTTAGTTCCAAATTTGTACAAAAAAAATTTGCAGCGTTCGCCATGTAAGGTGAAGAAACTCTTAAGGAGTGTTGCACAGACTGAGGCGGTATTATTTATTTTCCTGAAACCAGCAAGGAAAGTCAAAGCGCAAGCAGTGTAGCTTGTTTTATATATCAACCTTGCACGTTTTCCTGTCAGCTTTGCAGTTTGTCATCTACAGCTTAGCCTCCAAATGGCATGAACTTTGAGGACAGCATACTGAAATGAAAGGAGACTTGCTGCCTCCTATGGAGAAGAAACAAGGCCACCAAGGAACAGCAGAATATCTGTTTATTCCATTTCATGCAGCCAAAGTTGTGGAAAAATACGCCATTATTAGTGGAAACATAATATAATTCTGCTAGTGGTAGTATAATTTGTTGTTACTATTTGGAGCAAATCTGTGAAGAATCTAGCAAGGGTAACAGATGAAATCACAGAAGAATACTAAATGCAAAATCTGATATACAAAAGTAAAGAATGAGTTGGAGCAGCTGCAATAGCTTATTATAAATAGTTACCAGAATTGTTCAGCTACAGCAATGTTTGCCAGCTGGAGTGCAGTTGTTCAGAGGAGGTGAGACATCCCTTCTCTCCATGTGGAGGAACACCACAGCGAAGTGCGCATAAATGCATACAATAGCATGCTATCTTACTACTGAAATGATTGATCTTAGAGACAGAAACACGTCAGACCGCTTTATGACAGCGTTTCCAGAGAAGTGACTGGCCAACCTGGAGAGCAGTGACCAAATTTAGTCTTCTATCACTGCAGTCTTTTTACAACCATTATCAGTTGTTGGTTTTTTTTCTCCCCACTTATAAGTTATCAGTTACAGATGTACAGATGTACATCAGTTACAAGATGTATAACTTGCAGAATTTGCTCCTAGTTCTGCCAGCAGATTGAATTTGTGGCAATGTAGGTGTTCTGATCAGCTACACTTATGACAAGAAACCTCCCATTACATCACATGTACGATTTACTTCGTTAGGTTATCACAGAGAACATTACTTTGCAAAGTGATAAAAACTAGTATCGCATGAGTTAAATAAGGAGCTCCAAACATCCATCTATATTTAAAATAACTGCAAGAAGGTTTTTTCATTAATTAAAACTAGCATATATGGAGTTTATTAGACTGAAAGTATACAGCCTGTTGGTCATTACATTATAACCAGTTTGAATATGCTAAAAACACACTAAGTTCACGCACACTTGCTGTTATACTGCTCAAACAGCACTCATCACACTGTTCTATCTGAGGTTTTGTCTAAAGCCCGTGAGAGTCTGGCTACTACATTCGATGGATGTGGAGTTCAACCTTTGTGGAACTGAGCACTTTATCCTTGTACGACTCAATTACTTACGTCACCTGCTGAATATGTTATTTCTCAGATAATGTTTTACATGTAACCATCAACAGTTAGAACATCCAAAAGGCTCAGACTTATTTTTGTTGTTTCCCCTTCCCCCTGGAGCCTTCTCTTCTCCAGGCTGGACAGGCCCAGCTCTCTCAGCCTTTCCTCATAGGAGAGATGCTACTGTCCCTTAATCATCTTTGTGGTCCTTTGCTGGACTCTCTCCAGTAGCTCCCAATCTCTTTTGCACTGGAGAGCCCAGAACTGGACACAATACTCCAGATACTGCAAGACCAAGTCTAGGAAACATCTATTCACAGTAATACATAAAACAATGCAGAAGTACTACAAAAACTTTAAAGTTAAAAAAAAAAATCAGAAAAGTAGAGTCAGAAGGTTCTATATACAAACAACACTAAATGCAGTGAATAAGACTGCAGGTTCATTACTGAGCAGATGAATACAGAGCACTCTAAACAGTAGAAGGCTAAGCATGTCTGCTGCAGAGAGGATGAAACATGGCAAATCATCCATTAATAAATATCTATTTCTTTAACAAATTGCTAATCATTCAGCAGAGTAATTTAATGTTCTGTATTAAGCTAAGAGGCAGATGGATTAAAATACCCACATCAATGGGCTCTGTTCAGCATCCTCTACTTACTTCCACCAAAATATTACCAAACCTCAGTAGGGAATTTCCCTGAGAAGATGAGCTAATAATGTATTGTACCCTGCCAATGAGCCCTTCAACCTCTCAAGTTGATTTTTGTCTACCAAGCCACAAAACTGTCTTTCTGTCCTTCTTCTGTTAAGAACCCTCTCTGCCTCTACATATAAGCCAACATCTAGCTATTAAATCTTAAGAACAGTTTAAGGCAAAGCCAAAATTTAGTCATTAATAAAAAGACTCAAAGTCAACTGTTAAGTACTTATATTTCAGGTGAAATAGAAGACTGAAATTAGGAGGCCTGTGGAAACAGTTAAAAAAAGCAGATAGTCGCAGATATAAAGCAACTGGTAAGAAATGCTTCCAGACTGCCAAGCAGCAAGCCTGTAAGAGAGACAGTGGATCCGTTCGACCAACAGGAACTGAAGGCAACCACTATATTGAAAAGTGGCATTGCAAGGTAAATGACAGTTCTGTACAGGTCTGTCCCAAAATGACTATTGGAAAAAACACCTGCCTCGAGAACAGGTCCCAGCCTTTTGCGTGATGCCAACTTGGGATGAAATCAAGTCAAGGAAAGGGACTCGCAGTAATATGAAACAAGGGTCAATGAGAAATTATTTTATACTACTATTTTCATGAAAATAAAGATAAGGAACATATAGTCATATACCAGAAGATATGGTATTGATTAACAAGTAATTGGTACTTGCAGTAGCTTAGAAGTTACCTAGACTGAAAAACAGTAAACTTAAAAAGTAAGCAGCTGAACTTTTCACAAGGTATGCTATCTATTATTAAAAATCTGGGAGGAATGGGGGGTAAAAATGTAGCTGTCTTTAAAAGTACAAGCAAAGCCTGCATCAGTAGCAGACAGCTGACTAACACACCAGTTGAAGGACATGACTCATCAAATGCTAAAGCAAGTACACTATGATAGGGGCAAACACCTTTAATCTCCATTTTACTGTATGAAATGATGAAACATTCAGTTGGAACATGCAGAGATCACATTTCACATGTTCTAGCACATTAAATGTCCATGGAATTAGCTAGGAATCTAGCTTAGAAACAAATAGAATGTGCTTAGAATTACAGAATATCCAAATTAACAAGCCTAATGCCAGATTCTGCTTAAATACTGCAGACACTACATCTCAATGACTGTATGATTTTGACCACAACTGGAAATAGGAAGGAATGCCACCCCTGGCATAGGACAGGGAGGGCTATTTAGAGCCTCAATTTTCTCTTAAGTCTCTTTCTGGCCTTACCCAATAATTTTGTGTGTATGTATCAAAGTTATGCAGTTTCTTTCATCCAGGAATCTGAAAATATTTCACACGGTTTAATTTAGTCTCACATCTAACAGAATTGATTCCTGGCTTAAGGCTAGCCTCAGTAACTTACTCAGTACTTACATGCCTGATTTCTAAGCACTTCACCAGACAGGAGTGTAGAGGCTACACCTGACCAAGACACAGGCATGAGCACGTTTACCATGATCCTCAGTGTGTTTTTGGCCCAAGCCAACCAGCGCCCTCCCACCCAGCTCCTGCCCGCGGCTGAGGTTCTGCACTGGCCAAGGACCATTCCCAACCACTGCTCTGGGTGCAGCCTCTGCTGGGTATAAGAAAATTTAGCTGTATGCATGAGAATGAAGCCATGCCAGATTCTGTCCCATTTTCTCTATTATATAGTACCTTATCCTCAGGTAATGCGTTTTTATCCCATAACCATTTAATGTAACATAAAAATAGTGCAGAGACCAGTAAGCTGAAAGAAAGAACTTCCCCCACTGGAGACCAGGCTATTTTTTGTGCTCTATCTCCCCAGGAAAGCAAGTCTCAAATTCACTTTGTCATCATAGCAGAACTTCAACAAGAGCGTGAAGAAAATGAGAGAGGAAAATTCCCCATCAGAAAAGACTGTGAATTCAGGCCCTCCATTTTCTGGGAGAGAGTCCTCTTTTGTAGCAGATACAGCAACAGTATCGTTGTAGTCACAATAATCTAAGGATACACACAAAGTCTGAAGGAGAACTTAGTATCTTTTTAAGGCTAACTGATGCAGTGAGACAAAAGCCTGCTTTCTCCAGGTCTGGAGATGTGCTGGCAGGCAAGACGAGCATTGGTGCTACTACTGATGCCTTCCAACGGGCTATGACAGGGTACGGAAGGCTGTCAGGGCATCTGTCAGGGACAGGGCTAGGAAGTGGGACAGAACAACCCCAGATCTGCTTTCCTTTACCCCTTCCAAATGATTATATATCATAATCTCTGATCACCCTCAGGCCAGTGACAAGCATGCATATTAAGCCCACTTCTGCTGACTGCATTACCCACACATCTGCAAGACTATATGACATATAGGGACTGATGTACGGCAAGGCTCCACATCAAGGCGCAAACGTTCTTTTCACAGCTGTAAGGATTTTTTTTGCTTTTTAAATTTTTGAAGTAATGGTAATGTAAATAAAATTACTTAACATCAAGGCATGCTATCCTAACAAAAGTGGTGATCTTAAACCTGCGGAAGCGGTGTGCTCTCCAAGACGTTCTCTACAGACTATCTAGAGGGTAACAGGGTTTATACTTCCATGTGGGTGAGACTGGTCAGTCTGGGAGCTGGGGAGATGAGTCCGCAAGGAAGTAGAGTCCCCGAGTGCTCAGCGTTACCCAGGAAAACTGTGGCTGGCAGCAGGACCATGGGGAACACACCTGAACTCACCGGGGCCCCGGGCAGCTTATCGCGCAGCCATGGCTACGTTTTGTGCGGTTTGCTCTCCCCACCTAGATCTGAGTGGGCATTCAGAGAAGCAGAACTGTCACGTTACAAAGGAGAGAGGAAAAAAGGAACTGAGGCAGCCTGCAAGATTTTGCACCATCTGAGCATGGGTTTTCAGGAAAGCATTTTTCGATTTTATATTCCTACGGTTCTTTTAAATTCGTTATTGGATTTAGAGCTTGGGCTCTGTTTTTCACTACGAACAATAACTTACTTCGTAACAGGTCTCTCTTGCAACCAAAAACTACTGTATCTTTTGTAAACTGCAGTCACCCTTGTTGCTAGTAATATGTATTTTGGGGGAATGATTTAAATGACAAAATGCTTACTTGTAACAACAAAAGAAATGATACAATATAAGCTAAGTTTTAATAACTGAAAAGATCTTTAATTAAAATTGCTTTCCATTCAGGGGCTAGAGTTTTATTTAACCAGCTGCCCTATGAAAGTTATTACCTAGAGTTTTCATTTTCCCAGTACACAGCTGCAGAAAAGATTTTATTCTGGTGAATGAAGGGATGTACAACAGCAAGGACAAAGCTCACTTAAACTAACAATAGAGCCATGGCAAAAGTCATAACCTTCTGCTGTCTTAGGGGAAGCACACTTTCTGAATATAATCTCTCTGATTATGCCTAGTATGCAAAATGCAGTTTTATATCTGCAGCTCAAATAGATTTCAGTATTACCACTGAATACTAATCACTGATGCAAAAAACGTACAGCTCCCTCAAGGCATTTCAAAAATCTTGATTATTTAATCAGTGCTCTTGATTTATAAGGCGAGCTAGTTGATGACTACCAAAATGTGACACATTGGACACTATCCAGATGGAATGCCAGTTTTCATTTGAGGTTAAAGAGGTAAAACTCTACAAGAGAGGTTTTCCAGTATCCTGGACTAGAGGTAGAGTTATATCAGATGATAAATAAAACCTGGCAGTTTGGCTTGCACATAATATTAAAACAGAAACTTCACTGAACTGTCAGTTGTAAAATGAAGTAATTAACCTTCTTTCTGATTACAGCTTTATTCTCCATTTCTACTATGTACTTTTTATTTATTTCATGTCTTCCATCCTAATGTCCTCTTGTCTTTTTAAATTGCATTACTCTACTTCTTTTTACAAATACATAAGCAGTGAGTGCTGCCTTTTCATAAGCACTGATTTTCCAAACAGCTGGATGCAAAGTCTGAAGAGTTCAGTTTCTTTCCTCCATAACTACAGATACATATATATGCATTTAAAATAATTTGATATTTACATCTCTATATATTAATATATGCTTAGTGATATGAAAATCATTTTAATCCCTGCTTTAAAATGCAATGGAACTGTCAAAAATTCTTCGTGATACAGATGTATGCATTACATTCATTTCTGAACAGGTTTTACTACCTAAATTGCTTGGGCTTTGACAGTCTTATCTCCATCTCTAATTGTCAACAATGACATTGCTACAAGAGGCTTCTGCATAAAATTTCCAACTGTTTTCCTGTTAAGACTTTAAGGAGAGGAACTACTTCAGAATGAGATAGTGAGGAATAGCCTGAGCTACCAGTAGTAACGCTAATGCATCACTGGGCGTACCCCCAGCTCTGTGGCAAGTGGTCAGCCCAACATTGGGGCAGAACTGAAGGTGTACATACCAATACAAACACCCTGCAAACACGCAAGCAATCTGAAGGACGAGAGGTGCCCTATAAGGCTGGCTGGGAGGTTAAAAGCAGCCCCACATCCCAACGCCATCCTCTCAAGCCTTCTAAAACCAAAATCACTACCATTATAATCAAGACAGGGGAACTTGGTGGAAAGTTTAATTATAAATAGGCATTAAAAATATCAAAAGCTGCCATACCAACTCTCTGTAAAGTTACATTGTCACCAGAAACAATGGCCAAGGTAACAGACGTGACATCAAGCACCATGTGCAATGAGGAAGAAGCCTTCCTGGGAGCTGCTGAAGAACTGGCGGGCACGTGCAGGCCCGTTACCCTGGAAAGGGTCCCTGCAGGAGCGCAGAGCGAGGGCAGGACTTGGCCTTGCATGGGGGTAATGCCACCTGTGCAACCCCTGTGCCCTCGGCCCTCATCTCTCCCCCGCTGTCACGCCATGTTTTCCCATACCTGTACAGAGGGTGATCCAACTTGCACTGAAATCTGCAGCACTTGGGTCAAGCTCACGGGGTGCGTCAGAGAGTTGGAGGCAGAGAGACAGAGACACGAAGCTAAACTCAAGGCGAGCTTGCTTGGGTATGAGCAGCAGTACCGGCCGGAGCAACGTGAAGAGTAGCACGTGCTGACTTACTCTGCTTAGCAGCCTTGCTGAGTGCAGCATAGCTGTTTGCTTCAAACCACCTTGTGTCAGCCTCCCTTTTTATGTTCACTACCTGTGTGACTAATACTCATAAAACATTTATTTCATTCCTCGTGTTAAAAAGTTTGCTAGGAGTCTCAATAGTCGGTATGGCAATGGCACAGCAGAAGGACCCACAGAGAAGCGCATGGTGACCGGAGCCCCCGGGCGCCCTTCCCACCACGGACGGCTCTGGCAGTGCCAGCTGGTGCCAGCCAGGCAGCACCCATGTGCCAAGCTGCTCCCCAGCTCGTAGCAAGTGGCACCTCCGCAGAGCCCTTGCATCTGGGTTCTGGCAAAAATGCAGATTTGTATTCTGTTATGAAGCCAAAACATTTTAATAACTACAAGAGTTCGCCTACAAAATCTGTGCTCTTTGGGACTGTGCCCTTTGTAATTACATCCCTCTATCTTTATCTGTACATACAGATTTGTATCATCTGAAGCTTTTGAAAGAGTATCACACTTGACAGGACCTGTGGGTAAGACAATTGTGGGGCAGTTCAAGTAACTGCATTATTTCATTTGCTGTCAGGAAGCCAAAAAATCTGTTTGAAAAACAGATGGCTATTTCCCTGTCATCTTCTAGCTCCTCAGCTGATCTCCTCACCATTTCAACTTCATTCTCTGTAACAGCTTTCACTGAAGAGTGAAGCTTTTGCACCTTCTTCTTTAAGAGAACAGAGCTACAAACTGTAAAGTGAGGAGGTTTTGATCACATACGAGAATGTCTTACTGAAGAGCGCACCACTGGGTAACACACTGGGTGACCACCTTCAGGCTCTGGGTATTGCAAGTAACAATGTCATATATATCACTGGTACCACCGGGCCTTCTGCCATGAGTACGTGACAAAAATAGGGATTATGTTCCCATGTTTTAGTCTTGCACAGCAGCAGCCACATAGCAGGAAAAATGCGGGAGCCAGAGCTTGCCACTGCTGGAGAAGAGGGAGCTGCTCCTCTGCAGGTCAGAGGCTGCGCTGCAGGGGAGACGACTGGGGAGACCGCAGCCCCGAAGGGGAAGGGAACTTACGGTTACATAAAGCAAATGACACCACCGCCCACCCTGCCTTATCCTTTCCCTAAGTCCCATCTCGCTTCACTGTGTGTCACAGAGGTCAAAAAGCCACATGATTTCATTAAACACTCCACAGTTTTTGAACATAGACAGAGGAGTTGAGTGCTCCTCTGCTACCATGCCTTCTGCTTCTGCTATTTAAATTGGGGCAAAATCTCAATTCTCTTTTAGTCAGCCTAGAAAAGCAAAGTTAAAGCCAGTTCTCTGGACACATCTGAACCGTTAAGGACTTCCTAACAAGACAGACCCTCAGTTACACCCTTGGTATAAGGCCACCATTGACTCCGGTCAACCTCCCCACATCCTGGTATAGACATATGTTGTGTAATCATATATTTACTCTTACCTGTAGTTTTAATTCTATTTCAAACTTCGTTTCCATTTACACATCTCAAACTCAAACTAACATTTATCTTTTTTTTTTTCTTTTTCCCCAATAAACAGAAACCAAAATACTCTTGGCAAAGCATCTCAGAAGAAACATCTTGTGGATAAGGATGAGGCTTGTGGTTAACAGAACATTGACTGCAAATAGGGAGGGACAAGAAAATTATCTGAACACTTTCATGCACCTGACATCAGTAGCAAGATAACTTCAGGAAAATGTTTGGACTACCACTTTTAATCTGTAAGATTAAGTGTACATGAAAGCTGAAAATGTCATTATTCTTAAATGCTATTACAACCAATGACAATACAAAAATCTATGTTCAAAGCTGTCTATGTTTAAAGAACAGCTTTTCCGTTTCTTTGCTGCAAGCCTATACTGCTTTATCAGAAACATACTGGATGCAGTAAACTAATTTTTTTTTTTTCCAGTTGCAACTGGTGCAACTACAGCAGGAAACATCACACAGACTTTCCATACTTCAGAGAGGCTAGGTTTAAATAAATGTTTGGTACTTCAGCACTTCTGACTCTTTGAACAAAGGATTTGTTACAGAAGGTGAAAGCAATCTCCTAATATTGCCTTGCAAAATGGGCTTCACAAAAAATTACCTACATTAACATCAACATGGATAAAAACTGTACACACAGAAACATAACACACATGTAGATTTACTTGTGAAAATAGTACAGAATTCCTGTTTTCAACAGATATGTTGATTCCAATCTGTCCTACACACGTGGCATATGTTACTTGAATATATGTAGTAGGAAAACACTCCTTTCCAGAATTTGTATATGTGCCATATGCCATTAAAAACAGAAAGCAGCAGTAAATTTGACTTTATGAGTGAGAATCCTGGGATTCTGTAGGATTACGAATGGGCCAAAACACTTCATTCATTGGAAATTCTTATTTTTTTTATACACATACTGCATACGTGTATTAAATGTAGGGAGAGAGAATCTATTTGCTTCCAGATTATTCTGATTTGCAAGGACAGAGAACTGAGAGACTTTATTCCTTCCATTTATACACAACTTTTTCAAAACTGATGGCTCAATTCAAAAGCAAGAAACTTAATAGTACTTAACTATATGGCCTCTAACATGTCATGCTGATTGAATTCATATGATCTTATACACTTGGTCATCAAAGGGCCTTTATTTTTCTCAATTAAAATCATAGAGTCAATGCAACTTGCCTAGAAAATAAACTAAATTCATATACATTACCTCTGAGCAATGAGAAATAGCACTGATTGAATAGGGCTGTTTAAATCTCTGCGGTTGGCAGTGTTCATCAGTGAATTTGTTTACAAAGTGGAAAGAATGAGATACTGTCAAAGAATGAAAAATAAAAACGAGATTTCTTGGGAAGGAGACATCCGTCTTTTTCTATTTGTAAATGCTGACGAGCAGGGTTTAAGGAGGGCTAATGTCATCCATTCATCTTAATTAAAGAGTTAATTGCTCATGTATCCTGATTTGGTTAGCTGATCTTAGTAGCATGAAAAGTGTTTGCTTCCATGTATTTTATTGACCACTATAATGACATCATCAGTAAGACTCAGGATTTATTCATGCCTCAGCCTAAACTCATAACTTTAATAGCCTCCTACATGATAAAACTTTCAAGAGGGAAGCAGTTCTTCAGTATGGTGCAGAATACCGAGAGGTCTGTTCAGACCCTATTCAGAAACTGTTAAAATGTCTCAGTTCAGCTGTCATTGAAGTATTACTTCAAAGTCTAGAGTCATGAAGATAAGTAAAAAGTAATTTGAAAGACTAGTTCTCAGCAAATGTATATATGGAAATAGCATATAAAACATCTAAAAATCGCATATCAAATATAAGCAAGAGACTTATTACTATTCAATTTTTCACATCTGTAGTCATAGTCAAGTAAGCACTAACACAAAAACAGACAGGCGAGGTTGACAGCATGTTCTATGGATTAAAGACCAAATTGGTTTAGATATGTCTTACAACACAAAGGGGAAAAGAAAGACCAGCTAACTAACTAGGAAGTCTGAGCTTTTTCTGTACGCTATCTTTTAACATTTATTGCAATTCCTAATGATACTTCTTAAAGATTCTTCACAAGAATGAAATTAAATTTTACACAAGAAGAAACTGGGCAGTACTGCCAATTTTGATTGATCAGCTATGCAGTACTTAAAAATGAAATAAAAGAACACATTACAAAACGTAATACATGATACCCACTTATCCTGGTAGCGAGTCTTCAGAAGCGATCTATTTATGTTATGCTCCTTTCATGGGATCAATTTCTGTTGTTAATAATGCACATCACTTACATGACGGGTCGAACCGGCCTTCAGGATGCACCGTGCACCAAATGGAGCTCACCCTAGCACAGCCTCGCATGCTGCCAGCGCTCACTGCGCTTGGTAACAGTCAGAGGCTAGCTGCTGTTCTGTGCTCTCCCGTAACGGCTACCAGGCACTAAGAATAATGTGATGGGGTGCCACAGCTCATCTGGTTTTACGAACTTCATGGCGGACTTCACTTTATAAGTGTTTTCTTTATTGAGTTTAAACTTCTCAGCTGACTGGTTCAGAGGCCAGCACTGGCTTCCTGTGCTTTACCTGCCAGACAGGAGATTCTTATTTTTAATACTAACTATGTTTCCATGTTTTCTCAGAAAAATAATCTGTAAAATGTAATACAATTTAAATGTAATACAATTTAAACGTAATAACCTCTGTATGATGTGAACACAAAACTACACTGCACCTCTCATGCTACCTCCAAGCTAATTAGCCCACTGAGAAGCAGCATGTGGGAACACAGACACGGGGCCACACTTCTGCAGCTGCATTCCTTCTAGGTCTCTAGCATGATGCCACGTGGCTCAGGAGCACACCTTCAGTCAGCTCATAACTCTACATTATGCATGAGCGTGCAACGTGGATGTAGAGGGATCAGCACTGGAAATCAGGAGACCTGCTGGCTATCACCAACTGCCCTGCTGGGTAACGTTTAACAGGTTACTTCAATTCATTCTGTCCCAGTTTTCCCCCAGATCACCTGCATCTCTTTCTAGAGATACATTAACATTCAGTCATGGAAAGGGGCTGACTGAGAGCTGATCGGTATTATTATTTCTGAATAGTTAGCTACTGGAAAAGGCAGCACAGTAAGTGTATGGGGTTTACAGTGAGCGAAACAGAGAACAATTCAGGTTGCACAGGACCTCAGGAGGTCATCTGTCCCAGCCCCGAGCTCAGCGCAGGAATTGCTCCAGACTCAACAAACTCAAGGATGGAGACTCCACAACCCCCCTGGACAACCTGCTCCAGTGCTGGTCCTCCCTCAGGGTGAGGATCTTTTTTCTTATGTCAAGGAATATCCACGGCTATGGAGAAGGCGGCTGTGATAGCAGAATTTCTCAGTGGTGTTTAGATGTTACTCATTATCTTCTTTTACAGCTCAACTCCGATTAAAACAAATCTATTTTAGATTACAGATTGTTCCACTTTTATCTAGACTCCAGGCAAACCACTCAGTCAACCTTTCTGTCACATACTGCACAGTCTGGGTAGTATGGAATACTTGCAAAGGCTGAGAAGAATAAAACTAATACTGCTCTGCTATTTGGGCCTCCATGCAACCAGGTTAGCTTGCCAAACGCCTTTTACACCAAACTCCGGGCACAGGGGCCCTCAGTGCTGTACATGGGCAGCTGCAGACCGGCCAGGAATCTCGCACCGTCTCCAGCTCACGTCAGCTCGGCAGTCCCTGCCCTGCGCTCCTCTGACGGACACCTGCAGTGTGGTGTAGTAACCAGGGAACTGTTCGGACTGAGTTTGAGCCTTCAAACCATGCCAATGCTTTCTCTTTCAAGATCATAAACACAGTTATCAGTGACCTCGGAAATTGTTTTAAGCAACTACAACTTTTTTATTAATCTTATATCTACTCTGTTACCTTCAGTTTCTTTGTTCTCCCATGCCAATGCTTAAACCATAAAGTAAGTTCATAAAATAAACACTTAAGGGAAAAACTAAACATCTTCCTGGATACAGACTGTGGACTAGGAGCAATGGCTGTCACTTTTGAAAGCTCCTTTACATAACATTAAAATAGGATGTGAATAAAGAGTAAAGCCTAACATTTTGTTGTTGAATGGAAAATGCTAAAACAAAATCTCTGGTGGCTTGTAAAGTATTCAGTTCAGTTGTTTAGCAGTAACACCTTTTGATTTGTAAAGCTTCTATGCTATCTGAAAATAACCTAGAAAATAAGGTTTTAAAAGTTTTCTTTAGTTAAAAACCACCTGCTCTAACTTGAATAGAGAGTAAAAGTTTGTAAGCAAAACCTTATTTTGAGATAACACATTTTTGAATTACTGTACTATAATTTTTGTACACTGTATCAGGCAATGGCTAGTGCAACTTCTTACAACATTACTAGCTTACTAATAAACATGTGCATGAAGCAGAACGGTGCGCACAAGTTATAATTCTTTGGCTGTGCCTAGTAACATAAACAAGTCTGATACCATCAGCTGAAGAACTGAGGAATTAAACCATTCGAAAGACTGATGTAAAGGATTGGACATGCTAAAAGTGATGGTGAAAAGAGGCTGCTAAGAAATGGAACGACATTCAGAAGTGAAGCAACAGACCCACAATGATTTCTGAATGGAAATAAACATAACCATGAGAAAATGCTTCATCAACATAAGAGCCACAAAAAAGCTGTGAATCTCAAGATAAGCAAAAATTGTTTTTGAAGAAAAAAACAGCATGCTAGGTAGGACTTCAAAGACTAGAAAAGATCTAATAGACACAAATGAATAATATAAAAAATACAAAAAAGAGAGACCAAAAAATCATACTAAGCACAAGATCCACTTACTGTATGTCTTGGTACTACTACGTTAACCCTTTGGTGCCAGCACGGTGGAACCTGCTTAGTAATTAAAGAGAATGAATATTGCAACACCACAGCAGCCAGATGTCTTGAGTCAGCTCTGCAGTCCCTCTCCTAAGCCTGCCTCGTCAGCCCTCCGCCCCGTGCTTCGCCCCACTGTATATCTCTAACAACACACCTGCAGTTTACTTCTTGGCTGGAAGGCACAACAGCCCAGCTCTTTATCATGCTGCTCCCATGCCTACCCACAGAATGCACCACTGCTTTTCCAGAAAGAAACCACACAAATCATTGTGCCCTGGGTGGAAAGCCCACTTGATATTGTATTTCCAGTCACAGAGAATAGGAAACAACGGCATTCAAAAGAGGGACACAGAATAGGTAATTAAATGCCATACCAGTGCTAGGGTAGAAAACGCTGATGTTACAAGAAATACTGGTTTGCTAAATTCAGAAAACTCCACAAAAATTATTTTTACCTGGAAAAAGGGAAAACAGATAGGTAACACTATGACTTCATACAAAATACACTGCAGCATTCTTTAGTGTTGTCCTGAATCATTGACTCAAGCAGGATTTTTGCCACTGGCTCTAGCAAAACAGAACTAGCTACTAATGGACTAAAAAATTAGCTATTTTCATCCTATAATTTTTTTAATAAATTTGAACCCAGAGAAGATATATAACACCATTAATCTACAGTAAGATAGGACGGTAGGCTGAAATGGAATTTAAATTGTGCTGGGAAGGCTAGAAACTAAGTGGCTGCCACACAGAATCTAGGCACAGAAGAAGAGATTTAAGCAAAATATCCAAGCTTAACACACGTCCAAGGCTAGATGAAAACAGAAATGAAATTTCCATGGAATTTACTTTCTATTATCTTTGCAGCTGGGTTTGGTTGGTTTTCCAAAATTTCAACCTCACAGCTTACCCCATATCTAAGGATCTCTGTCCTTAGGTGCCCATCTAAGAACAGCAGACTCCAGAAACTTTTGAAGAAAATCTTCGTCGTGATTCATACACTTCTAAACACCTACTTCAGTCCCTTTTTCAAGTGATTTTGGTAGCTGTTAAAAAAGCGTGTATTGTTTTTGTTCAGTATGTAGTATGCTATGAAAAGCAAATTATGTTTACAGCAAGGCCAGACTAAGATCTGATTTGAGACGGCCATTTCCATGGAAAAGATCCTTTGTATGCAATTACTAATGACATTACAACTGTCTGTACTTGACTTCAAGAGCTAGCTGCATTGTAGCAGACAATATTTGACAACTTAGCTTGCAACCTCAAAAANCTGGAAAAAGGTAAAACTCATGGGCTGAGATAGAAACAGCTTAATAGGACAGAAAAGTAAAGGATAATAATAGTAACAATAATAATAAATAAATAAATATGCAAAAAGCAAGTGATGCAAAGCACAATTGCTCACTACCCGCCGACCAGNCACACAGCCGCTCGGCTCACCCCCTGCCACCAGTGGGATGGGGCAGAGAACTGGAAAAAGGTAAAACTCATGGGCTGAGATAGAAACAGCTTAATAGGACAGAAAAGTAAAGGATAATAATAGTAACAATAATAATAAATAAATAAATATGCAAAAAGCAAGTGATGCAAAGCACAATTGCTCACTACCCGCCGACCAGCGCCCAGCCAGACACCGAGCAGCAGCCACCCCCCCATGTGGTGCGGGATGTCCCTTGGCCAGCCTGGGTCAGCCGTCCTGGCTCTGTCCCCTCCCAGCTCCTGGTGCACCCCCAGCCCCCTCGCTGGCAGGGCAGCACGAGGAGCTGAAACGTCCTTGGCTCTGGGTAACGCTGCTCTGCAGCACCTGAACCGTCGGTGTTATCGTCATTGTTCTCTCTTAAACCCAAAACACAGCACCATACCAGCCATTATGAAGAAAATGAACTCTATCTCAGCCAAAACCAGGGCAAGAATCCAGTAAATGAATCACAGTTTTAGGCTGACATGATAGAAATTGGTATGTTTGAATCAAGAGTATACCTGCCTTGCGGTTAATTGTAGATTTCAATACCTAGAGGTACCTGCAAGGCACTTAGCACTTTATTTGCCTAAATGTCATCCCACTGTAGACACAGAATGGAAATAAATAGACAGATTGGCCTACTGCATGTTGTTTGGATTTGGAAGAAGAATCTCAAAAATGTGAACCCAAACGGAGCCAATTCTTATGTGCTGCTGATAAGCTACAAAAGACCTCTGTTTTTCTTGTTTGCCAGTACGCTATGAAGCTAGTGCCACCCATCTCTCAAAAATGACCCTTACTAATCAAACCCACCATCATACTGATGAATCCTAATAAAAATAAGCCTACACAGATTTCTGTATTTGTGGCTGTAAATGTTGAGGTTGACTCAGGTAAAATTTTCTTTGTCATTGGAGCCCAGATTACTACATTTTATAACGTGTTCTACAGCAGCCATTTAATCTGATAATCCTTTTCTGTCCTGTCTTCCCAAATCTCACACTCACATGAACAACAACTGCGAACACAAACACAATGACAGGCTGAGGCAAGGAGCTGACAAATAAACGTTGATGTCAATGGTACACAAGACTGAATATACATTACCGGAATATCTATCAAAACTGACATTTAATAGCTTAACTTCTACAGAAGGAAAACAATAAAGTTGACCACCACACATCTCTCCCTTTGTGCATTCAGTCTTGTTTTTACAGTGGATTAAAATC
This sequence comes from Anseranas semipalmata, assembly GCA_013399115.1. Lineage (NCBI taxonomy): Eukaryota > Metazoa > Chordata > Aves > Anseriformes > Anseranatidae > Anseranas > Anseranas semipalmata. The sequence continues at coordinate 360,744 of VXAA01001241.1, read as the reverse complement.
TTCTGGAAATTAACTAGGTCTAAAGGTGTGGGGGTATAGTTTTCTATTTCAGCAAATAGCCAAGATTTTATTTTTTCAAGTGTTTTTCTGCTTTTAAGTATAACATATTAGCTGCTGGTGGCCCTTGGAAAGCTAACAGATCATATGATGCTGGCTCTCCTTCCTTCCATCTGCTAGCCTGCATCACAAGAAAGCTGAAATATATATTAAATATTACTTTTTTAATGAAACCAATTACTACAGATGCTGCAAGGATCTCACATGATCATAAAAGGCTTCACGGCAACTTCTCTGTTAAAGTAAAGCTCATCTAAAAAGTTGGAAATCCCTGTCTTTTAGGGTCTTTCATTAGTAGCACACACTAAACAATGATCACTGCTGTACGATGAGAGACAAATTAATGAATCAAACATTACAGATTTCATCACATTGGTTCATTTGCATTTAAGCTGGTTTCCAGCTCTGTCATGCATTTGCTTTTAAACGAGCCCCTGTGGATAGTGCGGCAATGTTTGATTCATTAATTTGTTTCTCAGTGTACAGCAGTGCTCACTGTTCAGTATATGGTGAAGTACTTTGAAAATATTTGTTTTTAACAACCTATCTTTTATTTTAACAAAGAAATAATAACTCTGAAGAAGGAAATGCTGGCCATTTTGCAGACATATCCCCTGCCAAACCTCCCAGTTGCTGCCCCAGCTCATCGTTATACCACTGTGATATTATCTGGATTAAGTCTTCACAGCTTGCTTTCACATATTCTACAATTTCAGAAAGCTTTGAGCCAGCTCTTTGGGTTAGTATCATGATGCCCAATTCAGCTCCTGGGAAGTTAAAGGTGGCTTTAAGCCTTTACTCTCTGATCCTTGGATCAGTCCCAAAGAGTGACTTAGATCAGTCTCCCGGATGCTCGGTGACATTCTGCCACTGGTGTGCCTAGTACACTGTTTTCCTCCAAATTATAACAGAGTGGGTTGCTTGGCAAAGCCATCACTGTGAGAGCTGCAAAACTTTGGAATTGGTTTTTGGTTCATAACAGCTTGAATTTGGTGACCTTACAGTACACTGAAATCACCATCTGTTTTAGAAGAAAGAGACATGGAATCATAGCCGGTCAGCGCATGGAGACGAACGTTTTTGTAATTAGTTGGGTAGCTGAGTTATCAAGTTCCTATTTGAACCTCACATTTTTAAGTTTATGCACTCAAATATAACACTAATTATGCACGTACAGCTTTCCTGTAGAGGTCATTGCTCATGCCTAATTCTAATGAAATAAATACACGTAGCAAATGAAAAAGATGGGAGTTGTTTTAGCCACTAGCAACTGGAGAACACAATACTTCTCTAGCTAGATCTTCCCCTCTTTTAACATTGTCATGACAGATTGCAAGGTTATAAAGGCAAGCCCAATTGACAAGAGGATACATTTGGACTATGGGATACAATGGAAATGAGGGATTAATTGAGCTTTTTTTTTTTTTTCGTGAAGCAGGCAGGTTTTCGTATGTTGAGAAGTGGAGTTAAACAGCATCAGCACATTATATTGTGCAGCCATTTTCCTCCCACTTTGCTCTTCTTAAAAAAAAAAAGATAAGAAAGAAAGAAAATCTCAGCAGGCTGTTATACATGTTTAACAGGAAAAAATAAACTTCATTGACACCAAGGAAGAGAAAGTCAGCAAGACAGAAAGGCAAATCCTAAACCTATGTTTCAGAGCTCTTAAATTGACAGTGACATCATTCTCACCTTTGCCAACTGCAGGTAATCAACAGATACAACTGTACACTAAAAAATAAAAAATAAATAATAATAAAAAGAAACAAAAAGCCCTGCCTCACTGTCAAACACATGCAGCGAAGCTATGGTACACCGAGTGCAATCTACACAAACTCTCCCATACAGCCAGAATAAAGTGCTGTCAAGAGACCTTCAGTGGGCTCTGTATGAGATGTTGCTCTCTACTGATCAACACACAAAGAGAAAAACAGTCTTCTCTTCCCATCACAGAAGAAAGCCCATGGGAAAGACTATTAATTTCCAGTACCAGTGTAGAACAGGGGTATAAGTTTGTAATGGACACCTATACCCTTGGAAAGATAGCTTGACGTTTTTCCTAAAATGTGTATCTGCTATTTTCTGCAGCACAAAACTGTTTGATTTTTCTTTACAAGTGCAATAAATATCATATTTTACCATACCCTTAGTTCTACTTACAGTGAATTATGTAATGGTCATAGGATGAGAAATTCAAAAAATGCTTTGAAAGGCTTGAATCATTTTAATGATTATTATGAAAAATGTACTTTGTTGAAAAACAAATAGTTTCTTAGAACAATAATCTCCACATTTTTCTTCCTTGAAAGATCATATTTCACAAAGACAGATCAAATAATATCAGAGAAAAGCTAGACTGTCTTCATATGAATATAAGAATTTATAAATATTCTTGTAGGAGCTTGCACAAGCCAGTTACAAGACAATTTTATATTAAATGCCCAATTAGGTCACTCTTGCTCAAGGAAGAGATCACTTGCTTATACATGTAAGTATACTGAATGAAATAAATATGGCAACAAATACTCAAAAAGAGGAGCATCAAGATGAAAATATGGAACTCAGTGCCAAGAACACGTTAACTACTCTGTATGAATGTTTTCTCACCAACTCTCCCACCAGACTCACATGCAGCTAGAACAGTAATGATAGGGCAAAAAAGAAATCCTTTCATGAACAAATGTGGGTGCTGTCCTACTACTGACTTGATCACAAGAAACTCTTTGGCTAGTTGCTTCTTTAACTCATAAAACACCTCCAGTGCACAGCACGTCTTATGCTTTTAAAATACCTGACTTCAAAACAAATAGCACATTATCCGATTTCACAGTATGTTGGTCTGCTTTCAGAAATCAACCATTTAAGAAGTCCCCAAGAACTCAAGGCACCCTTGTAATTCCATACCCCTGGTAGGCAAAACAACAAACAGACAAAGCAACAGTCCCAAAGTGCAGAGTGGAAGGTTCATGTTAAACACTAGGGAATTCATGTTGTCTAAGTTACGGCATTTGGAAGCCAGGCATTTGGCCACCTACAGAAGGTGACTCTTCTCACTTTATGGTGGGTTTGACAACTCTTGTGACTCTCCATTCACTGACATGTGAGTCCAGAAGACTAGTTCTGACTTGCCACCTGTATTTTAGATTGCAAAGTTAGGTGAAGTTAGTTTCAACCTAATAAAACCACAAAAAGCTTAGTTAAGCACAGCAACAGATTGCTTACAGTGCCCAAAAATTTCCATCACTCTTACTTCTTAACAAACACAGCAGGCTAATCTGTCAGGCATAGCTGAGGTGGAGTCTCACATTAGGAGATGCTGTGAAAGTTAGCCATCATTCTGGTTAACTCTTCCTCTCCTCTATCCGGTATTTAGAAACCCCATTTTGTTTATTCATTAAAGAAAACAGATTCAACAGAAACATCAATGTACAAACAAGCTTAAAATGTGAGAATGAAAAAGTCCTCCCTTACTTCTCACTGATATCCTTTCCATTTAAAAAAAAAAAAACAACCTCACATATAAATTAAACTCACCTGTTAATTAAAAGCTTGTCTGGAAAAAAAATTGCTAGTTGGAAGCAAAAGAAAGTGTAAAAAGTATCTGAATGTTAAAGCTTTGAATTTTAATTACTTACTCCCAGGTTCGTCTGTGATCCCTCAGGTGTTGGCTGGGCAACAGCAAAGAACTGGAAAAAATAAACAAAATTATTTTGTAATTCATGCTGTGGGGAACAAAATGTATTGAGAACGCTCCCAATTTTCTCTTCTTATCTTGTTTAGAATTATTCTTTGTTAATGTATTTATAAGAAAGTATCCACACACAAAGAAAAAAGATTCTGGAAGATTATAGGCAACTACAGTGAATAATTGTTCTACAAATTTGACATTTTTTTTTTTTTTTAATAATGTGAGACTTCCTATTGTGCTTCTCTCACAATGGAGAATATCACTACAATTATAAAAGAGAGAATAGCATGTAAAAAATTGGCATAAGGTCTAAGTTTTTATCAGATCACCAATTACACATATATATTAAATTTGATGTACTGTTTATTGTATATGCACTTAAATAGAGAAGACGTTAGTAGATCTAATAAAAATTCTCGAACTCAGAATTTGACCCCTTCTCCCTAGCTACCATGTAAGAATAGCTGGATTTTTGACCATTTTCCTTCGTTCCTAGTTTTTGTTACATGAATGATCTCTTTTTTTTTGTTTTGTTTTTTGTTTTGTTTTGTTTTTGTTTTCACAAAGGATACTTCATTTTAAGAAAGAGAGTCTGGAAATGAAATATGGAGACAGCGAATAGTTTTGCTTGCTCTCATAAAGACAATCAACCTCACCTACTCAAACCCCGCAATATTTTAATAACCTGAATGTTTAAAACTGTCCCTTTCTTAAAGATGAACATCTGGAATTCTGATTTAGATCAGTAATTTTTACAATAAGAAAATTCATTTGTGACATTTCACAGATGAAATGAACGGTTTCGTAAGGTTTCTGATGAATCTCTGGATGTGAAAAACTGGGCCATCCAAATCAGAAGAGTTATATATTCAGTGCTCTAAGAACTGGAATACTTTCATTTTTTTCATGACATATACAGAGCATATATACATCTGTTTTAAACACCCCAATTATTAATAAAGTACTCTTGCAAATTAACTTGCATGCAAGTAGATGACAACACATAACTGAAGTAACTGTGTTCATACAATGCAAGTTTTCTTCCTCATCGTATTTCAGAATGAGTCTCAAATTGCACTCAACTCTTCAGAAGGAATATAAATGACAGTTTGTTTACTATGGATATAAACCACATTCAGATACATCGAGTGAAATACTAAGCAGAAACTGAACATACAAGAGTGTGGTTATTCATTTCTGATACAGATTATAAAACAGTTAAAGAAACAGATGCTTCTTTAAACTATATTTAAGGACCTGACAATGTGAAATACTTTAGATCCCACTTGTATTAAGCTCATGGTTAACATTTCCTCATCAAATGACCGAGACTTTATGAACTGTAACAGCACAAGTCATTTTTGGCTATTACACTCATCTGAAGGCTACTGTTCTAGCAATATACATTCAGTTGTGTATTCAAGTAGAGACTTCTGCTCACTGCATTCCACTAAAAACTCTGAATTTTGTGTAATTCAGTATTTTTAGGAAATCAAAATATTAAAGTGCATTAGGAGTGGATGAAGAATAAGCCAGACAAAATTTTGTCAGAGTTAAAACAAACAAACAAAAAGCAAGCCGGCTTGTATCATCCATTTAGTTTCTAAGCTGAATGTCTTTCAAATGGAGACAGTATGTTGTCTAGTGCAGCCATGGATGGTGGAATTCAGCGACCTGGGAGACAGGCCTTACAAGCAGAATCTTATTTATAATGGAAAATGCATTGCACCAGGAGTAGCCATGATGCATTCAAATACCCAGGCTACAATTACCGAGACATCTTATGAATCTGTAATTCATAAGAGGATGCTTTATGAAAATTCAAGACATCAGCAGGTCTTATGTAGGTTACTTGTAAATACTACTTTAAAAATTAATACATATTCTTTCTAGAAGAATGAGAATCTTCTCTGAAAAAAAGGATGATGACATACAGATTAACTTCAACATTAATTGCTGAGGAATTATTTGTAGGTAACAAAGTCTAATTTCAAATGTTTTTATTTAAAATTTATTCAAATGACAATTACTTCTCCTATTGTTATTTATAAAATGCCTTCCTTTCCCAGCATGGGATGGACCCACCACATTCACTCCAAAGTGATGAAAATAACTTCTAGAATATATTACATCCAAGCAAAGCATCTATTCCAATGACAAGAGAATGGACTGCAGACACAACAGCATTGCAACTAATTTGCAAGTCTCTAAGATAACAAAGGAGGAAGGATAAAATGGATTATCCAAAAGGGTGGATAGCATCCATCATGTACGTGACACCCATCTACTTCATTCATGAGAAATTATGTTCAAAAACACGACATGAAAATGTAACAGAGGAAAAGTTTGTGATACTACTGAATGCAGACAGCTGGGGTCCCTGAGCATGCCCCAGAACAAGGTGCACCATGCGAAGCTCATCCTGAACTTGACTTTTGAAGCTGCAATGGCATCTGTCAAGCCACGTCAGGAATGTCTACATTTGTGTTTCACCTAATCTGCCAACTGTACAATCCTTCCTTCTACAAACATCAGCTGCTGACTGTGGATATATTGGTCTGAGAAAAAGAAAAATGTTCCTGACACTGAGAGTCACTGAAGAAGTCACAGAGAGTCACAAAAGTCTTTTTATTAACAACTATAAGAGCCACTGGATTCTTTCTATTTCCTTTTATTTTATTTTTATTTTATTGACCCTCTGGAAATGAGAGTGGAGAACAGAAATTCTATTAAATTTTTTCTCATCGCTAATTTTTGCCTGTATCTAAAGTATGAGGAAATCTTATGCATCTTTTTATGTTTATGGCTGAACAACTAAATTAGGAGGAAGAAACAGTGGGAAAATACATTGCAAGTTTTCTAAATGTTTTGCATTCTGCAGAGCCTTTAATAAAAACACCAGCTGGAAATAATGGTAAGTTCCTAGGAGAAATGGTAAATGCTAAAGACAAGATCATTTTCAGTCTAATGCTTGTGACTTTTTCTCTCTTCTGCACTACTTTCCTATTTTTTTTTCTTTTTTCTGCATATAAGTTCTTGAATTATTCTCCTCTTCATATATACATTCTATTCTTAAAATTCAAATGTGTTTAAACAACAAAACAAAACCTTAACAATTCTGACTATTTCCAGCAAGCATTTGTCAGTACACTAGCTCAGTTCCAAATTGCTCTAAAAGTGTTATTTAAAAAGCAATAAGAAGTTCTTATTCATGCAGGCATGCTTTTTTGTTATTCTTACTTGTTGGCATCCAACATGAATTCCAATATTTTCTGCATATTACTGTTAATTTGTGCTTCATGGGGAGTGGCTGTTCCTTTCCTTTATGGCAGCAATCAATGAGTACTTCTCAACAGTTATGAGACAGAATTCCATTTTAAAATGGCAAATCATATTAAGTTTCTATATGATCCTTGATCTTTTGCCAGCATGTCTGATCCATTTCCAGAGTACACGAGTCAGGCTATGTGCCTTGGTTAATAAGTAAACAGTTCCTGTAAAACTTCTTTCTTCTCCTACCATCTTAACCCTCCATGTTGTTTGAAGAAATCCAAGTTACGTTTCAAACAGGATCTCTTCTCTTCTCTTCTCTTCTCTTCTCTTCTCTTCTCTTCTCTTCTCTTCTCTTCTCTTCTCTTCTCTTCTCTTCTCTTCTCTTCTCTTCTCTTCTCTCCTCTTCTCTTCTCTCCTCTCCTCTCCTCTCCTCTCCTCTCCTCTCCTCTCCTCATTCCCCTTCTTCAAAAGAAGATTAGCAGTGTCTTAGGTCTGAAACTTCATAAATGAAGCAAAGCCCCCTTTGCTAGTGAAGCTTTTGGCAAGATATTTGCCTGTGTTTTGCACAGTATGTTACCATCATGATAGGCACAGATTCTGCAAGTCCCACCAGCATGGTCTCTTATGAGTGAGAAATTTCACTTTCCCAATTTTCTTAAAATGAGAAAAGGATAATATGTGAGAGCTCGAATGGAAATCATTCTCTCACCGTTGAGTGCTTTTCTAGTTCTAGTCTTGGCAAATGTGAAGAAATATACTTGCCATTATGACTAGTAATACAGGCATGCAGCAACTGAGACAGGGACTATAGCTCCCAAACCTATTTCAAGTTTCCACTAAACTTTTCAAGTGCTCAAATTAGCAAATTTTAGCCACTGCCAACTTAGTCTGTGTTTGACATCTAATTGATCTGTGATCAATTAGAACCTGACTTTGGACTTACAGCTATATTTAACAGTACAACTACTTTAGACACACAAAATTCTGCTTTAATTTCTACATGATCTGCTTTTCTAAACTTCTGCCTGGTGCTGAAGGGGGAAGTCCAGAGACTCTTCCTCAGGACAGCTCTGCCTGTGCTGGGCTTAGTGGCGGCACAGCACGGCCAAACACAGCTAACACGTGGTAGTTCCAGCCACTCAGATTTCACACCCAGAAGAGTGTGGGACGGAATCAAAAAGCTGCGCTCTCTAGCCCTGTGCAAGACAATGCTTAACCAAATCTGGCTGCTTTTCCATCCTGCCGATGAAGGGGGAAAAACCAAAATCAGACTGTGAGCCCACACTGTAAGCTTCTTTGCAAAGTATTTCTTTCAGATGAATGCTTTCAAGATTGGAGGTTGGGTCATGATTTTTCCTACTGGCATCACAGCCTTTCAGCAATTTGTAAATGTCTAATTTATATCAAAATATTAATGTTGATGACTTCTGCTAATTTCAAAGGATTATAAATGAGTATGGAATACTTTGTCAGTATAAAATAAAGCACACATCGATAGATCAGAGAAGGATCTGAGCAGAGCAACAATCATACTATAAATTTCGGAGCTGAGCAATTTCCACACAAATAAAATAAAGCTGCAATGGGCAAACAGCTTCAGACTCGAAGCGTCGGACCACCGCTGTGCGAGTGCGTTACACCCCCAAGGTCACTTCTGCGGAAGGCGGGTGGCCCAGCTCGGCACGGCACTACCGCAGCTATGCCTTCACGTGTCGGTACTCCCCAGGACGGCAGAGCTTAGCGCTTCAGAGCGACTTCCCCACTCCGCGCCCCTTCCCAGACTCAAGAGTCCAAGTCAGGAACTTTTACGCCACAAGAAAATGTAGAGGTTCTTTTTTTTTTTCCTATTTTGTTTCTAACTTTGTCTTTCAAGCAAAGAAAGAGGAAATAGGGAAGATGCAACTTTCGTATCTTGTAATTTGTTACAGCCTGAGGTTTCATATCCTCTCATGGGCACAACAGAGGCCTAAGAACTGACCAGGTACAGATACCTGATGCTGAAAAAAGGCGGCTCTGAACAATGTACGACAAATGTGACTCTCCATCTTTCAATCTGAGTATTCTTTGTCATGGAAACAACTCCTTAGAAATAGAATTCTGTATCTGGTCTACAAGCTGAGCTTGACATACCAAAGCCCTGTTCACCTCAGATATGTCTGCAGTTTCTGTACCATCTCCTTTGCCTAGAGGCTGGCTGGTCCAGCCTTCTGTCCTACTGCTCGGCCCATCCATGCAGGTAACGGCAAATCAAACATCCCATTTCAAAGGGACCCCAATACTCAATTACTGGGTCAAACTCTGGAATCTAAAATATTATTCAGCATTTTAAAAATAGTATAAAATATATTCATCTAAAATTCTATAAACCAACTAAAAATGAATATGAGTAACAAAACTGCATATGCTGGGATTTTATTTTAAACGTTTGAGAAGAAAGTTAATGGGGTATTCAGTGCTCAAGAGTTCCCCTCCTGACATTTCTATCTAGACATCTGAAAACAGTCAATATCTCACTTGAGGAGAGTATTTGTAAGTCTGGCCATTTCTTTCAGGATGTAAATGGAGAACATAATTTGTGAAAAATTTGCCCTGCCATCTCCAGCCACGATGTTCCAATGTCTTTGGTTGACAATAATTAGGTACAAAACTCCAGATTTGATAACTGAACACTTTTCATGAGCCTTAAATTCATAAACAGAGTAACATCTCCTCCTCAACGTATTTAGTAAATTCTGTGTGAAATATTACTATGATTTTGGCTGATCTGTAATCTCTTCCTGAACCACGATGCTCATGCAAGTGTTGTAAGCCTCTTCTCTCGTACAGGGTAACCGGAGTTTTTTGACATTTAAAATATCTAGCGGCATGACAAGAATTTCTATTTGCATATACATAACTTGTGCCAGGGAAACCAGAAGAGTGACAAACCATCAACAACAAGCTGCAGCATTGCCTGTGGCTTTCACATCAAGCCCGACTTCATACAAAAAACATTACATTGTAGAGAAAAAGTAGCTTGACCACCAAAGCCCCTATTTATACACAATTCTCTTCTGAAACAGAACATGTATCTTTAAAAATTATCATAGAAAACTATGTTACGTATTTATTTGAAACCTTTTTGTATTGGCAATCCATCAAGGGAAAAAAGTTTCCTTTTTGATACGCTACTTGACATGAATGTCTACGCGAGGATTTTCTTTCCCATCCATCTCTGACTATCAGCAATAGCATCTCCTGAGGTTAAACCAAGCTGTGATGCCTGTGGAAGGTTCATTATAGCTTACTATTGCATCCCACTGGTGCATCTTCCTTCCCTCACCTGAAGCAGCAGCTGTACTGTACAACTAAACCTATAGCTGGCGAGGATTAATGTCACAGAGAAGTACAACATGATCTTGTTTTCATGTGACTGATAGTGCATATATTCCTTAGAATCTCAGCAGAGTCCAAAGGGACATTTCATGCAGTTGAAACAAGCAACTCATGCAAACCATCTGCAGCATAACCACATGACAGACCCAGTGGTGATTTCATAGTTGCCAGTAAAACAAACTCAGATTCCTCCCAGAGAGACAAATGCTGCTGCAAAACAAAGCAGAGTATTTCACAGCTTAGCGCATGAGTCTTACGATAGCTGACCAAAAGAAAAGGAGAATCCAGGAACACAGAAACTAGAACTAAAAAGGAAACTAAAAACAAACCAATCACCCAAAGCTAGAAACTGATGCACAAAGTAAAACCAGTTCAGCTGCAAAACATCCTGCTTCGACTCCAGCTAGTACTGTTATGTGTTGTAGAAGACAGTGCGGTAAGTGCACAAGTGCCAAATACAGCATTTTGTACTTTCAACTAAGAAATTTGTGCAAAGCAAGATAATAATGGAATGCGGAGATAGGTATAAAATTCCTTTGCTGAAGATTTTTTTTAATGATATCATCTTTTATTTATTTATTTACTTGAACTGCCCATGGGCCACTACTGGCACCACAGGGAGCAACGAACATGCAGGAGGCAGAGCAGCCCGGAGCTTCCCTGTGTTTTGGTAAGGAGCGAGCAAGTGCCGCCCACAAGGCGCTCCACCCTGGCCGCTCCGACAAATTAAGACAAAGGCCATTTTGTCACACCACCTGTGTTTGACACGACCCGACCCGACACTATGCACCGCAAGATGACTTTGTGGTTTAAAGAAAACATGCCCCAAAGGCTTTATCACCTCAGAGCCTTGTGTATTACGCAGACTTGCTGCTAACGCCCTTGCTAGCAATTACCACCCAGAAGAGGCTTCAGGCTGTACTTTCTCTGCCTGTAGCTTCTTGTCAGGTACCAACCATACTTCTTCCTTCCTGCCACACACTGGTGTCTGAACTTTGTATGAAGCTACGGATCTCAAGAAAGCCAAAAGCACTGTCATGCCAAACTGCAAACTAGTGAAATACGATTAACTGCCACACCTCTACCAAATCTTTTAAAATTTCCAATACTCTGGTTATGTTAGATCTGCAAAAATGAAACCAGACAACAAGTTTTAGTCATATTTGTCTATAACACATACACTTGCTTGCTAAGATGACTACAGAGATTGTTTTTATATTCTGTAGTGGGGGCTACATAATCTAGAAAACCAAAAAATGCACCTACGAGGCACCTGACCGACAGTTCCTAACCTAGATACCTACATAATGGTACCTAGAAAAAATTCACATTACTAGGGTTTCTGTATTTACAATTAGGGGAAAACCTTTCTCTAAACCATACAGTCCTAAATGGAGCTGTGTTGTGGTGGCTTACACCTTTGACACATGGGCTGTCATCAAAGCCAGCGGCCATTTACCAACTTGAACCAAAGATACACAATTATATAATTACACACACACAAATACACAGGATAATCTGCTATGCCGAATAGCTTTGTTCTGGACTTTGCAAGCTCCTGAAGGTAACAACAACCTTAATGACATGGATTATTACATTACAGCATCTGTGTTCACAAAATCTTTGGGTTTTACAAATTTTAATGTAATGAATTTTTAATCTAACAAAGGAAATTCCCTTTCATTAGCAAAACTCAGTCAAAACACTAAAAAAATAAACTTATTATTGTGCTTCATGAATAAACTGCAAAAAGGGAAAGGGGGAACATTCACACTACCTAGTCTTATACCCAATAGGAACACCTGCATTAACCATTTGGTCCCCTGTACAGCACTGAACAGGGTGAAGAGCCTGAACGAAGAGATGACTGGACTTAGACTGCCCTGAACTGCTGCCTCAGGAACTATCTTCCTCTCCCGTCACCGAGTATACAGACAGCCAATGATGGAAGCTGCCAGTCTTGGGAACATCAATTGAATTCTTAAAATTAGACTCTATAACCACCTGCAAGACTCCCATCATATTAATTTTCTTCAGTTTTCACAGTAACTCCAGAAAGAGAGCTTAAGACAATACGGCACTTGTGCCCAAGCAGCATCAGGCACGGAGAGTACCTTTTAATAGCAAACACCGCATCCAAATGCCCTCGTTGAGCTCATTCTTCAGCAAAGCAGTAAAATGCACTTCCTTCCTTCTTGGAAATCTCTGTGTTCTCAGTTGCTATTTCAAATTAACCTAGATATGGAGATTAAACAACCATTTGGGAAAAAGTGCTAATCAGAGGGAAATAACATTGTCTAGTGTTTCTCAGCCAGAGTGGCTTTGCTGTGGATTAAGCCTACAGCACAGAAAATGGAGATGACTCTTAGAAATAAGAAATGAAACCATCTATTTTCTGTGACCTCCTACAATAAACAAGGCTTGAGCACAGCAGCTGTGAGAATCCCCTGCATATGCTGGCTGATGGCGATCCAGGGCTGACTTGATTTCAGGCTGCATCCCTCGTGAACGACTGAAAAGCTGGCTTATTCATTTTGTGGCCTTATTCCAGTTGCCAAGGTTTATCTCCCCAGTCTTGCAATCCTTTGTGCACACAGCTCTGTGTAGGAAGTCCTGAATAAAATTCCCTTCATCGCCACAAAGCCTCGTTAAGTGCCAGGAGTCTGCTCATGCAGCCACCCCGCACTTTGGGCTCCCAGGACATGGGGCCGGCTGGCTCGCTTCGGCGTGGGGACCTGGGTGAGACACGGGATGGAAGCGCCCGAGTGCTCGTGGGGATGGCTGAATCAGACTCGGGAGTCTGAGAACACGCCTGCACAGTTAACATTGCCTTCACAGTCACAGAAACTGCAGTTTGACATAGAAACAGATGAGGGAAAAGCACAAAATCATCTGAGGTCCCAGATGTTGCCACTACCTCTGGGAAACAAAGCCGGCAAGCACCATGATTGCAAAGCTCAGAAGTTGCACGACTGTCGCACCACGCACCCAGCCGCAGAGGAGGCTCGGGCACCTTCCCCGAGTCGCAGCCAAGGGCAAACAACGTGCCGAGGCCGCCCGGTCTCCCTGCGAGGGCTGCTGCAGGCCTCCAGCTTGGATAAAGAGATCCACTTCGCCCGAATTGCTCCGGAGTCCTGCAGCGCCCTGCTCGCGCCTGGGTTAGCGGCACCGTTCAGATGAAGCTCGGCTGACTTACAGAATGAAAACTCTTACGCGATGCGCCAAACGTCTCCTACCATGGCTACCTTGATTCTTGTGTCACTTACAAGAAATGCTCGTAATAATACCTTAAGTCAATTTATGGAGCTTTTTAGCTTTTATTTTTTAAAACTGTGTTTTTCAAAAGAGCACATGAATAATCAAAGCAGAAATAATGAGTCAAATCAGCAAACGCAGTAATTTCTATGTGTAAAATAGTTTCAAATCAGAAATTGAAGTTATATTTATACTAATGACAACCTTAACATCCTAACAGGCTCCAATTTTTGCATAAAAATGATACATTTTAAATATCCAAAAGCTTGATGGGAATTTTATACTCTGTTTATGTTAAACCAAAAAAGTGAACTTAAAGTAATCATGTAAATTGAATGATAATAAGAGTTCTTTTATATTTTTAGAATACTTCAAATGAATAATTTAAAAGGCATCAAGCAAAATATTTTATTAACATAAAGTTAATGGTATATTTTTATAGTATCTGATTTTCAAAAATTTGTACCAAGACATTACCATAATCAGCTCATGTCAGTAGTATGCTATTTCATACAGAGTAGTACGCTCTTATTTTTCAGTAGCATTAATATACTCCCTGGCACAGACATTAAGTCTAAACCTCATTCCTGAGCTATCACTACTGTTTTTATTAAAATACTTGTAATTGGTTAACTTCTACATAAATCTAAAATAAAGAGGACTTTGCTCTGTGAATTGAAATTTCTGCTAGGATGTATCGCAATGACAAAATCAAGGGCACAGTGGTGGGAAATTCCATCATTCTCACACAAAGAGAAAGAAAATGAAAAGGATCAGCCAGCCTATGTGTCACAAAGCAGAAATGGGAAGTCTCCCCCTAATAATATTATATTGTGAAACCAAGACAGTTACAGAATATTAGAGGTTTCTTCTTCATTCCTTGGCTGGAAAAAAATAAAAATAATAATAAAAAAACTTACTCAGTGCCAACTTGAGGAACAGGGAAAATGATCCCACTGGCTAATATTTGAGTTCTAATTCAAAGATTGATTTTTTTCTTTTTTTTCTTTTTTGTTTTTTTTTCTTCAAAACAGAGGTATACTCTTACAACCACTGGTGAAGATTACTTGAAACGTGATTTTCTCCTACTGCTCATACTAGATACAGAAGCTTTCTGTAGCATGGTCACAACTTACACAAGGTTTCCAAATTCAGCCGTGGAGGCCATGCAAAAGCACATATTTCCCTAGCTTGCCATTTTCAGCTTCTGCTAGGAGATGGAGGTTAAGACTATATTGCAGGTACAGGTTTGTAAAACCTTGCAAAAACTATATTAAAACTACATTAAAATCCAGAAAGTCTATACCACATTTTATTTTTGTCTTATTATTTCATACAACTTTTTTTTTTTCCTCAGAAATAGAAATGCCTTTTTTACTTCTCCTTCTACCTTCCCCAATAAAGGACACCTATAAAACTCTTGTTCTATCCAGACAACTCTCATCAATAATCAGGGTAAAACTGACATTTATTTCTCTGTGATTGCACCGTCTCATGTCCACTCATTTATTATATATTGAAAAATTATTCTTGATCATTAATACTGATGACAAATATACCACCATTTAGAACCGGATGGAGCATTGCCATTTCCTTTGCAGTAAATAAATACTGAAGTAACTCATGTAAAATAATGAAAGACTAAGCAATTGCAGACTTAGGGCTGTGGAAACAAACTTGGCATGTTTAATTACCCTTATCAAAGGACTTGATACTTTGATAATATACTGTGTAAAAATGCTGTAACATTTGAGAATAGTTTGAATTAAAAATTCCAATTGATAGTTTGTGAAAATAAAATATAAAAAGGCTATGAGGGTGAATATGGAGCCTCATGAGTCTTCTTCAGTACTTCAGTGTCTTAATAATCACCCAGTAAACATTTGAAGCCCCCAAAAATGTTCAAATGATTAATTTAAAAAAGAAACAAAGGAGAAAGATTTTTGAATGTGAAGTCCTATGACAGACTTCAAAGATCCCTTGAAAAGAGAACACTTTGTGATGGAAATATTTTTCCTCAGGGGTTTTCTATCACCATTTGAAATTTTATATGCTTTCCCCATAATGTTTTGCCCATTATAATACCATCTTCTCTACAGCAGCAAGAAAATTATTAAAAGATGAGAAGATGAAGAAAATCAACAAAATTGCTTGGTCTCACAAGTTATGAATTGAGGGAATACATGATTTTTTTTCAATCAAATGGAAAAATTAACACTCTGTAAGGAAGGTTTCATAAAATTTAAGGCAATAAACTGTCCTTACACTGTGATTTTTTTCTCACTTTATGAATGACACAATAAAGATTTTGTATTTATTAAACACACCTAGACGTACACTGGAGTTCCACATCTCTGGGCACTGAAATTTATCCTGTGCAAAGACTTAGCTCAAAGCCTAATCATTACTTGAAACAGCCCATCATTTATATTTTGAAATCTCAGAGGACTCTGCTCTGTGGGAGCTGCTGTTTCCTAAACATGTCTTGTGTTCATGTATATGCTCATCCTTAGCTTGAAAACCTACCTACAAGAATGTCATATATAAATACACAAAAAATGCACACATCACTTAGTTCTATCATTCCCTATTAAAGAGATCAAAAACAAACAAACAAAAAAACCACACAGAAATAAAAACAAGTAAAAAGAACCCACAGCCGCCTCATCCTAACGTTATTTTGAAGGTAAGCAAAATGGTTAACAGACCTGATCATTCTTTAAATACTTGAGCTAATACAATCTATTCCAATTCCTATTATGTTTACCAGTAAATTTCCAGTAACACCTAAAAGAAAGAAGAATTAAACACAATGAAATTTGTATCGTCTCTGACGCTGAGAACTTTCCTATTACAGTCATGTCAGAATCTTTTTTTCTTTTTCTAATCCAGTGACATGTTACATTAACATCAATTAATCACTGGAAAAAACTACCAAGTGAATTTGTACATTCTCATTTCCTGAAGTCTTCCAACACAGACTGAATGGATTTCTGAAATACACCATTCATAAAAATAAGTAATTTTGCTTATGCAGGAGTAATTAGATAAAGACTTATCTCTGTGCCCAGATCTGGAAATCAGATTACATGACCTTTCTGACATAAATCCACACACCTAACTCCATCAAAATGATGACCAAAGCGTGGAGAAATGCAGAGTGCAGAGAGAGCCTCATTCATCATATCCTCTGCACTGTGGTGGCACCTACATTACTTCACGAAACACAGAACAAGGGACATGCTGCGGAAGGACTGCGATGGCTGGGAAGCGCTGCTGAAGCACAGCAAGGCTGGCCAGCGCATGAACTTTCTGGAAAGCCTGGCAACACAGCGCTGGAACAAGGCGCGCGTCTTTAACACGTTCTGAAGGCGGCTGAGCATTTCAAAATGATACAACTAGAAAAAACAAATGGTCCTACACAACATTTCTTTACATATGAAGAGTTGTAAACGGCAGAAGTCAAGCTTGCACTCTTAAAACTGGGCTTCAGTAACGCTTACGATTGATGCTGAGGGAAAACTTCCACCCATTATTATCAAACCGCTGAAAAGGAAATTCCATAGAGAAAAATACCACTCTCATGTTACTGCTGCAAAATGTTGGTATTTTTAAAAGTTTAGAAGACATCGGTTTGCTGCTGAGGCTGGTTGAATGGCATATATGTATTCCCACCTACTACTTCCTTATTTTATAAAAACTGTAATTATTACAAGCACGACAACATTTGGATGCAGTTTTGCCTTCTCCTTTGTTATATTAACATCACTTTCACAATTAATATTTACATCTAATTCCATTAAAGTGGACCCAAATTTAAACTAACTGTCCCATCACCTAACTGAAAATAACTTCCACTAAAGTTATTTTTTTAAACAACTGACACATTGTCTTGTTGTTAACAGCGGTTTTATTTTTATTTCTATAGCGCTCCCTGGGTACTGAATGTCTCCTTTCAGCCCTACTAAAAGACATTGCAACATTTCCACTCCTGGATTCGACAGCGAAATGTAATTCCAGAAATACTAGTTCCAGAAAATTAAAAAAAAAAAGGGGGGGGGGGGGATTAAATTACAACATCTGCCCTTTCAGCATATCAGTGTTGTATCTTCTCATTATCCCCTTGCCCATGAAGGGAGAACAACTAGGACTCGTACCTCCTCTCCAGAAACGTTAGGGAACTGACGGGATCAAATGGCACTGGTAAGCATTCCTGGGAATGTTTTAAGACTGGATAAAGGTTCACCACCGTTGACGGCCAACAAAAGCTTAGTAACCTAGAAGAGAATTACTCAAACATGACTGTGACCATCGTGCTAATGAAAGCAAGGAATTTAATGCAAAAACTGCCTTTTTCGTTTTTCTTCCTTTCTATACCAGAGCAAGAACTTCACTGGAAGTGATTATGAAAGACATTCAGTCTGGTTTGGCCTAAGTAATTAGACAAAATACTGTTTTGGAGTGTGGAGCTGAACAGCCTTTGTAAGTCATGCGGAAGGGTTTATTAGAGATAGAAAGCTCAATATCAAGCCTCTGGAGGAGATACGCATGCAGGTGGATAGAAATGGTTTGGTGGCCTTAGTTCTTCACTGTTTAATGCAAGTAGGCAGGAAACAAGATCCACAATTTTCAGTGGCCTCCATGCTGTGGTTATTTTCTGCTGAATAGCACAGAAATAAAAGCTTTCATATGTATTTTTGGAAGTTGAATTCTTACAGAGGTAAAATAACTGTAATCAAGAACAAGCTGAATATGGAGTGTAGGAGGATAAGAAAGGTTTTCAGGGCTAGAGGTTCCTGCAGAAGATAGCAAAGTCTGAAGTAAAAATAATATTTTAAATGGAGCTTTACGTGAAACTTCTAGATCTAAAAACTTCTCTTTTGGAGTCCATGTGAGAACATATCTTGCAAGACATTTGCATGGATATTTTTGAGGGCATTCTCAGCTGTCAGTGGATTTATACAACCTCCTATGATTATCTCATTTGAATTAGAAAGCCATAACCAGCCAGGATAATTCTTCATTGCACCTGCACCTGCACCGAGGAATAATTCCTTACCACCTAATGCCAAGATGGAAAAATGTTGGTGGCCCAGATCAAGAATATGTCATGTACTTGAGGAAGTGATTAAAACCATAAAAAATAACCAGCAGACAGACAGTCAGACAGCTAGGATATATCTGAATGCTAACAATCACATCTGTTTCCCACTCTCATCCAAATATGATGATCAGATTCTGGATATTGGCTCAATCTCATAATAAAAATGAATTAAGAAGTAAAAATGTTGTGTATAAGCTATCCTTTGGTTTTGTACTATTCCTTTACTCCAGCACACTGTAAACAACTCTACAAAATTCCTTGTGCTGTCAGGACTCCTTCCTTTTTTTATACACTGCCTATTTAAAGTACTGTGGATGCACCAGCCATGCTGGAGGGACTTGACATGACTGCACTCAAGCTACACACTAAGGATTTTGTTCTTTGTGTGTACATTGTTCTAGAATGACTCAAATTCCTGCCTCCACATTGTTTATTTAAACAATGCCTTTTTTTTTTTTTTTTTTTTTAACAGATGGAAATATAATGCTTCAGCCTTATAATAAGAATTAGGGAATAAAAGCAGTGTGCATACAATACAAAACAGGAACAAAGTACTTGGATATTTCCCCACGTTTTATTGTCACTCATCCACTCAATATGGGAAAACACAACTGTATGTAAACAGATACTCTAAAGCTTAATGGGGAAATTGATATAAAATACATATGCACTGTGTTATTTTGTGAGGTTTTGTCTCAGCGACAACTATATTTTTTTCTAGTTAGTACTTCAGACTCCTCCTTAAATCTTAAAACCGGGAATTTTCTTTGGGTGACAGTCATCTGGACATCAATGGTAATTTCTCATTCTTGCCTTATGATATGTTATTATTCAATTCAACAACTACATACAGAAATAATTCTTCATCTGTTGATTACAGTCCCAAGAATAGCAACAAAAAAAAGGAAATAATTAACAATTTTAGAAGAATGAGAACGAACGGTAGTTTGTTGAAATACTAACACAGAGACATCCATCCAGTGGGGATGTAAGAATAACTTCCCATACCAACTGCTGCACCGTACACTCAGTGGATGTGAACTGCATCGCTTGATGGGTAGTCCAAAACAGCTGCTGCTTTGTTTTCTTTTTAATCTTCCCTTAAACTTTCATCATATTTATTTATTTTTTAACAAAGCAACAAGTTGACCCTGCTTAGGACTGCTGATTACACTGAGGCAATACTGATGGATGCTATCTCACTGTACCTTTGTACTTTTTACTTTGTTTTCTATACATGGTTTTATAGTTAACCTGCAAGATCTCTGAGGCCAAGACAATCTTTTGTTCTTTGTCTGTATGTACTGAATAATGTAGGGTCCTGATTTGTGACTAGGCTCCTGAGTGCTATGATGTAATACAAATAATGAATGAAAGCACTTAATTTTTCATTTAAATTAAAAATTGTCAAAAGTGATTACTAATTTTAGACTTATCAACCAGAAACAGCTGGGATCTCATTTTAGGAGATCCCAAACATCTATACTCTCAGATAATTCAAGTGCAGCTGGAGTGCTCAGATTGAGCACCCAATATCCTCGGCCCCAAAATTAATTGAGGATTTTGAAAGTGCTGGCTCAGATATTAGCACATTCCATTGATTATCCTTCTGAAGGGCCTGTTCTTCCTGCACCCGCCATGCAAGACGAAGGGGCTAAAGGTCTTTTCTTCTCTTGTTTCATTAATCCCTTTCATTTTGAAAGGACAGGTACAATTTACATCTCTGCTGGAGGATACCCCCCAAAAAATCAAACTACCTATACCTCCGTATCTAAATGCATTTCTCTCTCTCTCCCTTATTTTTACCCATGCCATTCTCTGCCCACATACTGGGCATCTTCCAATAATTCCCTCCAGCAAAGAGAGCTGGGACAAAGCTGCCTTGGATGCCACCGGTGTTCTTGGATGGTCAACAAAGGGTGCTAATGGACATGGCAGCTGGCTTTCTCCCCCTTGAGGCTAAACATTTTCCCTGCACTAACTCCACACTTCACTGATCCAAAAGCTGACAGCTGTGAGTTTGTCCTGAAACCATGCTGCAGTAACTGCTGCCATTTCACAATATAACTCTACTTTCTCATGTGGAATTAGTGCCAAGTACACAGCAGTTTGTGAGCCACGCAGTACAGAAAAAAGCTGAAAGAAACAAACACATTTCATTTCAGTCTACATTACCAGCACTTTTCTTTCTTTATTCTGAGGCTATGAGCTAAGGAAGAGTGCAAAACAAACCTGAGGCATTTAAAAAGACATGCCGGTAAAATCTTCTTTTGCATGAATGACAAATAGATAGAATTACAGAGTCTAATGGCGATTTAACTGGATTAGCTCTTAACACTATCTTGTATTTTATGAACATTCACGAGTGTGCTTCTAGTAATAATTTTCATTAAAAATGAGTGGAGTCCAGAGATTTAAGAAAAAAAAAAAAAAGGGCGGATGCCTCTGAAATGATGTGCATGTATGTGATAGCTAGAAGTGACTCAGAAGTTAGTGCAGTATTTTGCAACTTCCAATTCCTTTTCCCACTATGTAAAAAAAGTAGAGCTGGATGCTGTACTTTGCTCTTCTGGCCAATGAACTGAGAGATAGAAAAGGGACTAGAATAACTGAGATACCTAACTTAACTCAGGAAATTCACAGACAGTAAATTTAACACACACAGTACGTGTATGTATAGTACAGTATAACAACACCTAGCATTCCCCTATATTATATTTCTGCTTCCACTCGATTTCATTCACACAGACTGAAGTATAACCAAATGCTTAGTAGAAAAACTATCAAGCAACTAGTCACTAAATTCCACTAAGCCTTTAGAAAACTGGACAGTCCACCCAATTTTCAGCAGCTAAATAACTCAGACGGAAGCCGCTACTAGAGACTATTTTGGTTTTCCGAGCATTTCAGATATTTGTCTCACAAAATTCATTAACATTTAGAGGAAGCAAACACCTAAGTGATAACTTATTTTCAATAGCAAAAATTAACACAAAATATTTTCCAAAGCTAAGAATTCAGTCCCCAGTAAACCACCAGAAACACCAGCGGTGTTCCAGGAGCGCCAGCAGCCGGGAAGTCGGGCCCCTTCGCGCTTCCACGCCCGCACACGAGCCTGCAAGCCCACGGGGACACGGGGGCCACACCGGGCATTCCTGGCTCGTGATCTCAGCAGCCGATTCGTTTTGAAAGTCACAATTATTTTCTCTCTCTGAAGCTCTTATAATAGCTTATTTGTGAAAAATACCAGTCTGAATCAATTCCTTGAAGGCAAAATTCAGGGCTGAAGAAAATACACATGCATTTATCACAACAATATAGCACTGGAAAAAGCAATATTACTGTAACGAATCTGGAACAAACAACGAGTCCTGGGATAGGTGGAAAATAGACTCCTCCACCAATGCCACAAAGATTTCATGCTGTAAGACAGCGCTGTTTCTATTTTTTTTCTGCTTTTTCTTCTTTCTACAGACTCGAAACTAATTTGCATAAGAACTGTGAACATTCTCGTGCATTTGATACTTATATGCCACATTTTTTTTTAATACTTGACTTAACTTCAGAGAAAGGGTTTATTCAGGCTAATGAAAGATTCCACAGTAGCAGTCCCTGCTATCCCGATTACCAGCACAAGAGCAAGAGCTCAGGCAGCAGCGGGGCCGACCTCTGCGCGCTTCTCTCAGCAAAGTGCCTCAGCCTTGAAGATCTCAGCTGCAAGGGAAAGTGGGGTTTTCAACCTCCCCGCCTCAGGTGGTCTTTGTACTCCCTCCCGAGCCTGTCAGGGTGTTAGTTACATCCAGCTACGGGGTGGGACATGGGATGTGAGCACTTGTCTATTAGGAATGAACCTGCAGATTGCCACAAACCTCTCGCAGCTTTAAAACAGTAACAAAGTAGAACGCTTTACCTTTCTACGTGTCACCTTGTCACCAAGGTCTCTAAACATTACTACTCTTAATACATTTTGTTTTCAGAAAGTAAGTGTGAGGAGCGTTACCATCTGTATGGGAACGATGACCCGAAACACGGAGCTGCTCGAGCCGGAGCACCCACAAAGGGGTGCCAAGACAGGACGGCAGGGGCTGCTGTCGGCTGGCACAGAAACAAGGTCTCCGCGTTGCCTCTTTTTCTGGCTTTATATCCACACTGACATTTTAAAAACTGCCTTAAAGATGGACCACGGGGAATGAAAGGATGTTAAAATGTTTTAAGTAATTTCCGTGGAAAGAGATTAATTTTGATCCCCCAACTTCAGCGCAAGAGGAGCCAAACGCTGACATTCTGAGGGACCTCAGGAGGAACCTTTTTCATTCCACCGATTCTTGAGCAGCCTTTGAAGACCACTGGGTCCAGTGAACAACCCCCAGAGGGGATCCAGCTCTCTCAAACCTCCCCACATCCTGCTACTGCAGAAAACACCATGGGGAGACAGAAGGGAGATGGCACTCGGGCCACACGCGCTCTCCCCTGGGGGTATTCAAGTCAGGTGGGACAGGCCCCTCGAAGGGAAACGTGGGCCCTCAGCTGCCAGCTTGCTCCTCTGGCCTTGTCAAAGCCCATCTTCCTGCTCAGTAACTTCTTCACCTCTTTTGGTCTCTCTTTAGGAAGCTGTTCAGAT
Source organism: Anseranas semipalmata (assembly GCA_013399115.1). NCBI lineage: Eukaryota > Metazoa > Chordata > Aves > Anseriformes > Anseranatidae > Anseranas > Anseranas semipalmata. The sequence continues at coordinate 337,371 of VXAA01001241.1, read as the reverse complement.
TCCACTCCTTCAAATTGAATCTTCTACAACTCATTAAGTAATGATTCTTTCTTACTTGCATTGATTTGGGAGAAAAATACTATTTCATCTCCTATTAAGTTACCAATATGTCCATTCTACACTTGGTTTTGAGTGTGAAATCAGGATTCTAAAATAGAAATGAATAAAAATGCAACATGATGCAATGGTTATTCATTGTTCTTAACTGTAGTATTTTCTTAAAATTACCAATTAGTTATTACATAAAATCGTACACTTAAAGGATGTGAATATGGGTAAAGTAAATGTAATGCTTTTCTCTTTTTCTCCCTTCAATAAGTCAGAGAAAGGAAGCACAATCACAATAAATACCTAGTCCTTCTAAAACGTACTTCATTTTCATGAAGTACTGTTTCGCTTGTATGCTTAAAAAGTAACCGAGAAAGAGATGCTGGAAAGCTAAATTAGGAAATGGATGCTTTTAAAATGCTGAATAAGGAAATAAATTAATTCTATCATTGGGGATCAGAATAGGGCACAGCATAAGGAGACAGATTTTGAATTGAAATAAGAAGTTGTGACTGAAGCTGGTAAAATTATTAAAAATACCGTTTGTTAGAACGTATCTTTTTTCTGTTCTGAATGCATTTATAAGCAGACACCTTTATATGAATCAGATCACAATTAGTGGACCCTGGGTGAGAACAAATCTCAGCATCAGAGTTGCTGATGAGTTATTCATTTTACTTTGCATTATTCATGATGTGCAATTGGTCAGCTAAAATCACGGTATCACTTTTGTTCCTGGTATAAATGAAACACTTTTAAACTGACAAATAGAAAATATGCCTACTTATGTTTGAATATCTTTGCTTGTAAGTTGTTAGGGATGTTTTTATACAAAGAACAGTCATTCTACCAACAAATCCAGTTTAAAAATAGCCAACAAGGCAAAGAATAGAAAAGCGATCTGGAATTCAAATAACGCTTGTAATTCTTTTTTCAGTATTTGACCAGCCTTGTTCGTGATTCTGTATGTAATTACAATGAGTCCTAAAAAATTGGGTAACATGATGCGTGTCATTCAGTTGGTTTTTTTTTCTTAAGATGGATAACATCACCACTAAGGCTTGAGAGAAAAATTTGTATAGCTCACCTTCCTTTTTACATTCATTTTATTCTTTTTTATTAACTTGAATTTGATTTCTGAGGATATGAAACAGAATTACCTTTCCACATAAATATTAGCACATGAGGATTAACTGTGGTTCCACTAGTCAGCAGTGATACTGAAGATGTCGTGAGACACTTAAACACATGCTTAATCACTTTGCTGAAAAAAATTACTGTTTACTTCAGTAAAATGCTCTTTTTGCCGTATGCTGGAACCTAATGGTCTTGCAGTGATGGCTAGACAAGCTGGAAAGCAATGGAGAGCACCAACTACCTTTGCCCTCTGCCAGACGTTCCCCCACGAAAGCCCCGAGAGCAGAGCAGAGCAGAGCAGAGCAGAACGGCTGCACTTAGGCTGCGGAGCTGGCAACATGGCGCATGGCAGGTGCTTCTTCAGGAGGCAAACGTAAGGGAGATAGGTACCTACCTATACAGACTCCTATGTTGCACATACAATCCCAGATGAACTTATGTACCTCCTGCATATGACAGGATACCTGCACTCCTTATGCCTTCAAAGCTACCAGCTTAGAAAGTGATAAATCTTTTGGTAGAAAGCAGAAGACAGTAGATCAAAAAATAATAAATTGAGTACGAAGTATGCGATCAAGTCTTTGTAATTTTGTATTTCACCTGAAAACAAGAAAAACCTCATCAATCTCAGACTCCTAAGCACAGTCAGGTATCTGAGGGTAGGTTACAGAACAGACCAATAGATCAGACAGACTAACACAGAACTTAAACATATTTCTGCTCCATAGGTAAGTGCTAGGGGGAAAACCTTACCTAAAAATGTTACATTGAGAACAAAATGTTAGAAGGAGAAGCAAGATGTATAGATGTGAGAGTTTCCTAGAGGTTTCATCCCAAGGGATGATAAAAAGTTACAAGTAAACAAATATACGTAATCGATGCATCATTCTTAATTGACCTTTCCTCATATATATGCAAACATGGGTGTATACCTATGTTCTGCTACTACAAGTAGCCCCCCTTTGGAAAGGACATATGTGTGCACACAGTCTCCTTCTACACGTCAGTGGTACTAATTGGTATCACCATAAAACATACACTTTGCTTTACTAATGAAAAACATCAGTTTAGCATAAAAAAATAATCCATTATTTAAGCAGATGCGTTTCTTCAGTGGTTACTTTATAATGGATATTTTTTTCTCTGTATTGTTAAAAACAGACTTGGTCAATCAAACACAGTTTCCTTGTTGCTGAGTCTGGATTGCTTCCATGACAACAATGCTATTTTATTGCAAGAATATCCTCATATATAATTAAGACACAGGATGCTATATGCTTGTTTATACTGAATTTAAAAGACAACCTGAAGAACTCATTTTGTTTCTTCAATTGTGGTCTCTGAGCAGTACTGTTAAATCATAAATATTAAGAATTAAGGTAACGATGTTCTGTTCTGTTACGGAGCTGTCTGCACAACTGCTGTTAAAGCTCTAGACTCTTCGATTAAAAGCAGCATTTAAAATGACTGACGTTATTTGGAAATGGCACGTCAAGAAAAACCTAATAATCTACAAAACTAAATAAAACAATGGCTAAAACAAAAGCAAGAACTTAGCCCACCCATGAAAATCCAAGCTCACTCAAACACGTGGTCTCCACACGCCCCTGGTATTTCCCGGGGCACTGCAGCACGCCGGCAGACCGCAGCGCAACGCTGCCCGCGCGGCACGCAGCCTGGGCAGCCGGTGGGCACCCGCGGCGAGGGGTGGGCTTCTCCTGCTGCAGGGCCGCTGTCGGACCTGGCATCTTTGGAGGGCTGAATTCATATCAGAGCAACACGTTCTTTGCACTTCAGCAGAGATGTGGCCATACCAAGGACCGTGACACGGAAGGATGTGGAGTTCAAAAGTAAAATCGTTTAATGAATGCGTAGCACATGCCTTGCTCATTATGCTGAATCTAGCCCTGGAGTTGGGCAATGCATATACTAATTCTCCATGAGAAAAGTGATCCTACATTCCTCATTTAGAAAATAGCATTAAAAAATCAAGATGTTTGGCTAAAAAAGCTTTCATACCATTTTGAACTTGCTTAGTATGTTTTTAAAAGCAAGAGATAATCCTTTTTCTCAGCTATTGTGTTTTATTCTGTTGAGGGTTGCTGGCTGTAAAACATTGTACCTCCCTTTAAACTTTTCCATATAACTTGATTAGACAGCAGTAATCTCTAATGCTTTCATGTGCAAATTTAGGAGTGACCCGGAACAAACGAGTTTCCTTCATCGCCATAGCAACCAGGACGATGGAAGAATGCCACTCACCAGGCAATGCAAGGCAAATTTCATCCCTTTGATGTTAATTAACAAATTGCTTTCAGAAAAGTCAATGCATTTTTCTTCTTTAAATGTTTGTGATAAATTTTTAATATGCCTGAAAATGAAAGGGAAATACAGAAGCATCGGCTGGTGCCAGGTGAAGTGTGGACAGCCACCTTGGCGGATCACCCACGCGCCGGTGCTCCAGCACTGATGTGCCCAGGAAGGCTTGCGTCAGCTGGCTGCTCACAGATCACCTGGGGGGAGCTGGGGACCTGAGTTAAGGGCTGGTGCCTCCAGCTGCTCCAGAGCTTCTCTAATGCACACTGCGATGTGGGTCCTGCTATTAGAAAGTGGGGCACCCCTTGCGAGCTCCTGGCACGAAAAAATAATAGAATGCATGCACATGCACACAACAGAAAAAAACAAACAAACAAACATGAGATTATATACCATATCCTAAGCCATTTTAATATATTTAGTACGAAAAGCACTTCTCGTATACACATTTTGCTTGCGTAGTTCTTAGACTACTTGTTATTCTTTTTCCTCCTTATTCCCATATTGTCCTAACAGTAGTTATCTGTTCTTAGTTACAAATTCCTTTAGGGACTACTGAATTGTTCCTAATTTTGTTGATAAGAGAAAGCTTGAAAGTTGTGTGATAGCCAAAACTCACTAAGAAAATCTACTAGAGTTCCTGAAATGAAGAAAGCTGATTTACTGGTTAAGATGTTCCTAAATTCAGACTTAACTGGGGATGTGGTTTTCCCCGTCACACGGCTGTTTTGTCATCCTGGGCTAGTCATCTGGGTTATAACATCACCGCAGAGGCCATCTGGACACCTCCAGTAGAGTCAAGTCAAAGTGAAACAACCACAGTGAAAGCTAGTGCCCAACATCACATCCATTTGATTGCTATATAGTTTGTTTTTACTGGACTTTGTTAATTCAATCTGTATCTTCTACTTCCTGATACATCAGCTTTCTTAAATGAGGTTTTTGCTTGCAGAGAAGCTTTCAGTTCGAGGTGACACTGGAGCTTAACTTCAGAGAAGAAAGCTCAGGCTCCCTTCTGTTCCCACTTATTAACTATGGGCAGCAGAACCTCGCAGGGTCACAGGACGTCTGAGCACTGAACAGGCTGCCCGGACGGGCTGTGCAGTCCCTGTCCTTGGAGGTTTCTGAGAAGAGAACGGATCAACCCCGAGCAACCCAGTCCAACCCCAGAGCTGCCCCTGCCCTGACCAGGAGGTCCGGACCTCATGAGGTGCCTCCCAGCCTCCTGTGATCCTACCAGCCGATCTTGTGAAGAAGGACACAAAAAAACCCACAAGTTGTCAGATATTATGGCAAAAGGTAAATGAACAAGAAGCAAGCACCTATTACCCCAAATTACCCTCACTTGCTGAACTGAAAACAGTGCTCTGACTGGAGACTAAAATGCAAGACAAATCCCCAGCAATGATGAGGTTACATACAAGAAAAACCTACCCTGAGCTGAAGCTTACAGATTTCCTTACTTCAGTGCTATTTTGCACCTCCCCGTCACTTAGGAATTGTGTCATAAATTCCTCAGTTTTGTTCTGAAGTGCATTACAGTGACATATTCTCCCTACCCGTCAATTAAACAATTTACAGAATAATTTTCCACTTGTCCTGTATTTCTGTATGATCTTATTTAACAAGCTCACTTTTCAGCACAGCAGGAAAAGTCCATTAGATGAATAAGATGCAGGAGTCCCACCAGAATATAATGAAAGACTTCACAGAAGGGAAAAAGTCATCTCCTTACTGCTCCTCAACTACTGGAAACCAAAACATAGGTCTGTAGTTTACACCATGGCTGTAATCCAAGAGAAGTAAACCTGGTGTGCTATCTCGTAACATACTCTGTTTCTCACCTTAATTCACCCTCATCTCAGCTACACTTACCTATACAGAATATAATTTTACAACCTAAATCTGGACCCGGCAAATTGCCAGATATTGGCCATGGAGCACAATTCCCCTTCAAGCAGGGCAGACGATAAGACTGAATGATTGCAAAAGAAATATCCCACCTTCTACAAGATAATGGACTGAAAAAAATGACATATTAGAAGATGCTTGAGAACCCTTTGTACCCAATTCAATGCAAAGAGAAGTGTGAGATAGGAAAAAAGCCTAACATGAATTCTAAAGTTATTTTCATTATCAGAATTTTCGAGATACCAGCAATGAGCTTAAGGAGACTCAGTGTAAGACTCTAACTTGAAACACATTTAGATTTGAATTCAGCATCTGAAATCCAAATCCTTTTCATACAGTGATATGAAAAGCATTTCTTTCAAAAAAGACTTGACATTATGTCCTAAAAAGAACAGGAATTTCAGAGTATCTAAGTGTGTTGACATCTTTTGCTCAAATTTCTCTCTATTCATATTTTTTTGTTTTTTTTTCTTTTGTTTTGTTTGTTTTGTTTGTTTTTTTAATTACCTTTAAATTAAAAAAAAAAAAAAGAAAAAGTTTGCTACCAGGCAGGTTTTCAGCATTATCTTTCTATATTGACTTACATACGGAGACCCACTTCCAAAAAGAAAGGTAGATTCAGAAAAATACGACTCCTTATGTGAAAGTTTTTTCTTTTTAGCCATCTCAGAAGGTATCACTTCTGTCTGTCAGAGAGTAGGTGGGAAAAATCATGTTTTCTTGGAAAAACATGAAAATAGGCATATGCAAAACAGTAAATAAAATTAAAATAAACATGAGATTTTGAATTATATTTACTGGAAGTGGCTGGCTTAACTGTGCAACTGCTCAGCCTTGTGTGTGAGTCATGCTAATGTATGAATTCATTCAATACAGTATGATTATTTTGCCAAGCAATATATTAGAAAACTCTTACCAGAACTTCCCAGAGCAGCCAGTCATATAAATTCATATATAAGAATGAAAAGAGAAAACAGACTGTAGTCTAATATGGAGCTGCATAAGGATGCATCCCAGTTTCCTAGATATAAACTAGTGTATGTAATCTTTGTATGATTGCTTTCTAAATTAACATACTAAACCAAAATTACTATCAGAACTTACTGGGAAAACAGCTGGAATTTGAGTAAAAGACAGCACAGTCAATGACTCTCTGTGAGCTGATCCACATGTTTCCCATGTATTTGCAGGACACTTTTGTTACAGGTGTTACAAGAAAAAATACAGATTCAAAGATGCACAGAACTGTAGGGGTTGGAAGGGACCTCCAGAGATCATCGGGTCCAACCCCCCTGCCACAGCAGGTTCCCTAGAGAATACTATATTTTATAGAGAGAATACAGGAGATACTGCTATATAAATGAAAGTACATAAGCACTTCTACAAGCATTACAATGTAGTACTTTCTACGGTACCTACCAGCAATGGAGGTGGAGTCTGACTTGCATATTTAAGGACTCATATAAGCAGATATTAAGTAAAATATGGGAATGGCACTGTTGGAATCTTATTTTACGCATCTACAATTAACTATCTATAAGACAGAAACTAACCCCAAAGTACCAGGAAAAAATCAAGTGCTTGAAAGGACCAGATGATTTTCATCTGGAAAGGGACCATTTAAATGAAAAACAAAGCGTATGTATTTGCTGCACACCTCAGTTCACATATGTAAGCAGTACAAATACACGCCCGTTACGGAGATTGCTGAAAGACCACAAATTCAAAGAGCAAAGCTTTTCTGAATGGGTAGGCTCCACATTTATTTCAACTTTCATTCTTTGTTGCTATGCATGAAACAAAAAAGATCTATAGAAAATCATTATGAAATGTTAGTATTTATGTCTACTGATGGCTTTTATTATTGCTGGTTTATCACGACTACTTGTATACAAAAGCATTAAGATAGTAACAGTAGTTTAGTCATAGTGGCTTAGCGTTATGAAAGGAACTGAGACAGAATCATGTTGGCAGACAGAGTAAAATAAGTAGACTTAAAGACTAGTAAAGATATTTCAAGCCTAACGAAGGAGGAATTTCCATAGCTCTTTTGCACAAAGATCTGGATACTGTCATCTTCAGTCAAAAAAAAAAAAAAAAAAAAAAAACANAAAAAAAAAAAAAAAAAAAAAAAAAAACAACACAGAAAATAAACACAAAAACAACAACAAAAAGGATGAGAGAATATTACTTTTTCCTAATTTTTTCCCAGTCTTTCTCACACTGAGCAGAAACACACTATAGTAAGTGAAAAGGAGAGGAAGACAGTTCTTGGTGGCAGTGAAATAGAGCACATGGGACTTTAAAGCAAAGCATTTAGATTACATACAGACACATTCTATTAATCGGTTATTTCAAAACCAGTCCTCAGTGCACTTTGTATCTGGGAGGTGTTTGGCAGAACAGTGCCATGAAACACCTGTTACCACAGAAGAGATAGCTGTTACTGCAACAAAACAAAACAACCAAACAGACCAAACCAAAAAAGCAAAACAAAACCAAAAAATTCACTCTCCTCAGAAGACAAAGGGGAACATCTGGGTTGTACCCGTACAATTCTCATTAATAAATGTTACAGTAGAGTGTTTGGAGAAAGCAGACATATCCCAAATACATAAACAGGCCCCTGAAAATCAGGGGAAACAATTCTGGCTAACAAAGAAACCCCCCTAGAGCCAAGAGGAGAGAGGCCTTCATTTGCAATTGGCAACCGAGCTGTGCAATTTCGTATTTTCCCATTATGTTTCCTATTGAGACTCACTATATGCTCCCTATAGTTTACAGCAGAAGGCTGAGGAAAGGAGATTCTGTGTTGACAAAAGAGCAAAAAGAGAAGAAAAGAAGTTGTAATTTTTGCTGCTTGATGGCTGAGCAATCACCAGGACACCTTTCCCTTATTAAACAACAAAAGGGAAATGTGAATATGTAATGTTTATTGGTATTTTCTGTGCTTGGCAAGAACTAGTTTGCTTCTGAAACTGTGATGTGAAAAATCTCTTCATGCTGGATGGCTTTAGTCTATCGGCACCCTGATGAGCACTAAGAAAGAATCACAGAAAGACCTGACATCAAATTGGCTGCCAACACCACCCTCACTTTACTACAGTACAAAAAAGAGGAAAACAAGGATATGCATGAACAGTATGGGTTTCTTTTTCTGTGCTTGGTATCAAGTAAGTTGCTAATATGTTTGTGATATGAAAACATTTCACACATACATCAGTGCTTCCAGGCACCCAATTGAGACCATGGCAACAACAGACTTCACTGCCATACTGCAGGAAAACACTTCCCCTTTGCTTGCTCTGAGTCCTTTTTAACGCAAAATCGGTGACCACTTGTCTATCCACAGCGTGCTTGTCTTCTCTCCATGCTCACCTTCAGCCCATTTCAGAAACGCAGAACTTGCTTATTCCTGACTACCTCGGAGAAAACAGGAGGAATAATATCCTTTACAATAATCAGCAACAATTCAGTTTTTTGGTCTTAATTTCGTAACTCCTGACTGTCTTCATTTCATACCTTTTGCTACTGGATAGCGTAAGATAATATTACAAAAACATTTGGATGAAGGGATGGTGTGATAAAGACACTTGCTTGTGATAAAAAAATTAAAGCATAAATATTATTCCTATTCTGTGATGTTTTATAACATAAAGCATTCCCTATCTGTTTAACCAGGTAAGCACGCTGTGTGCTGCTTTCACTGCACTAGCTCTAAATAGATAATTACTTATCGTAACTGTGCTGGAGAGATGTTTTCATGCATTCAGAGACAACGCAGTCCAGAAAAAAAGCCAGCCCCCACTTATCGATACAAGGGTTGCACATTCACAGCTGACTTATGCTGGCTATTTGTTTCTTTATATATAAAAGATTCATATTTTACTGTGAGTCATTTGACTTCATATTTTATATACAGCAACACATATTCTATTGATAAGAAATTTCTATTTAATTCAAGAGATATTTAACAAAAAGATCAGAAGCCTAACAGAAAAATATACTAATCTGTCCAATATTTATTAAGTAGTTATGTCCACAAATACCTACTTCAACTCAAAGATGTACTACCAGTAAGATACATTTTCATTAAACACAGTTCTTAAATGTTACAAGAGTCAAAACACTAAAACTGCAATAATTCTAAAATTTATTTTTTTTTCCCTCAGATGTAGTTACTTCATTTTTGCCTACACATCTGGTCACATTCTACCTAGAGTAACAGCACAACAACATGCTGTGCTGCAGACAATATAAGAAAATACTCCCAACAGGCTTTTGGTTTTCTTTTNTTTTTTTTTTTTTATTTTGAGATTTTGGTCTTAATGTTTTGATATGTCAGAATGTAGCACATAGACTATTTGCCTATCAATGTCACATAGAGAATAAAAATCACCTTTGCATATTTGCCTATTGAATAACCACAACAAAGTATATTTAAGCACAATAAGTCACATCCCTTAGAATTTAGCAGAGTTCTTGTCCTTAGGCAGGTTAACGCAAAACTTAACTTGTGACAATCTTTAAGTAGCTGAGAAATTACATAAAATGTACTGTACAAAGCACTTAGCTGTTTTACAAGCAGAGGTTTCCCGAGCGTGTCAATGAGTGCCTCCCATGGATTGCATTTGGACCACAGATTTCCCAGTTTCTAAATAACTATTTTTTTCCTATTATGACAATACGATTGTAAGAACTGTTTTCCTACTTATATTTAAGGAATTATTTTCCAGTAATCATGCCATTAGCTTACTGAAGTTGAACTTAGTATACCAAAAAAGTAGAATTTGGGGAGGTGGGGGAGGCAGGTTGCACTTACTTGGCCTACACTCAGGCTTACGTGATTTTAGGCCACATGTGTTAGCAGCATCAAGTGCTACTTATGCGCTGCTAAGCTGGTACCATACATTCACCTCTTCTTTTTTNTTTTTTTTTTTTTAAGATGTCAGCAAAGAAACATCAGAGCATTTAGGACTACATGTGACTTTCAGCCAGACAATCCCTATTTTCCATATGCTTTTTACACCTCTGCTCACTTATGGGTTGTGTAAGTCGTAAGTGTCTTCAGGATATCCTCTCCCTACTGTCTTAAAAAAACAAAATTAAACAAAAGCGACGTCAATGCATTACAATGTCAAAGTCCGTCAGAGTCCTGTTTCATGTTGGTCAAGATGGCTCATCTCACAGTGTCTTCTCACTTTGATGTCAGGGAACTATGATTGTGCTGTAGTCTCTGAAGTCTGTTCCTTGTCGAGCATTTTGAATTTTATGATAATAAAATAAGGAGGGGAAGCAATGAGGTTCAAAGCGTATAGCACACAGGAATGCTGTCATGAAGCCAAATAAGCTAACTCCAAAGATTATAAACAGAGTGCTACGCAGTAAGGATGCAGATATTTGATTTAATTTTAAATGTTAAATGAAAATCCTTCATTTCAGTGCTTGGACTTCTAAACAAGACATCTTAAAAGAGAAACACAGAACCTAAGTAAGAAAGCCTGTATCTGACTACTTAATATAATAACGGTTTATAATTACAAAGATCCTTGACTGAATTACACTTCATTGTAATCCTATACAATATACGATTTCTCCTTCTTCTTTTTCTTTAAAGCAACTCCCTAAAAATCATCTGCCCTTGCTGTCATTGCTCACTGTCAGCCTGGAGAAGTTACAAGAAGTGCAAGCACCGACAGGGATATTAATTTGTAAAAGGTTTTGTTCTAATGCAACAAAATCCTTTTAATTCTCCTTTCGAAATAAAGTGGGAAGGCAAAACCACATTAACTTCTCCCCGCTAATACTTCATGCCAAGATAGCAGATAGCCCTTATCTTTGGGCCACCCTGACCTCAGAGTCACCCGTGCTGTTTCCAGGGAAATTGCTATCTACACTAAAACACGTAGCTCACATATCTAATATCAAATATATCCAGCAGATATACAGATCTCTTGCTTTTACCTCTATGTAAACAATATCTAAGCATTACTATAGTCACTCCCCAAAATATTCAAGAACATCAGTCAAAAAATGGCATGTTGCTGAGAGAAAAATCTCCAAACGTTAAACTAAACTCAAAAGCTGGCTGTTCTGGGATCCAGCTCTCCTCGTGTGAAACCTGTGCCTGTCCAAGCAGCAGCAAAAGAGCCGGCTCTCTGCAGCCACGATTTATGGTATCAGCGAACACGAGTAAAGCATCGCCCAGCAGGAGCAACGAACGAGGGAACGTTCCCCCAGCCCTGTACCGCAGGGACGGCAGCTTCTCCACTACAGCCGGCAGAAAGCGGCACGGGCCTCATCAGCACCCCAGGCGGCACCACACAGGCGAGCAGGCAGGCAGACGGCCTCCCATCGAGCAACCTCCTACGGGGTTCCCGGTGCTTGCTGCGAACGCACAGCGCTGGCAGTGCTCATGGCCGACGTGGGAGCTACCGGGCAAGAGGGTAAGGATGGATGGACACATCAGGATATACTAGGCCAGACGGAATCATATACGTCCCAAAGTGATGGAAATCCAAGAAGTTATAGAATAATTAAGCTTAGAAAGTCACTGGGACATTATCTACTAAAATCTCCTTTTAAAAGAAGGGAGAAGTTGTCTCATGGTCCCGCTTTGTCCTGCAGTCAAGAACCTTCCCCTTTCACCACAGTGTTTCCAAGGCAGCAAAAGCAGCCTTACAATAACGTGGGCCAACCCCCTCCACACCTGACTGTGTCCCAGCCAGTCCCAAGTTGCTGCTGTACAGCTGAAGATCTATTGTATCACTTAGAAAAAAAAGTGGAAAGGATTTGGCACTCATCTAACAGCGTGTTATGTTAACACAACACATAATCCCAGATGGGTTCACGAACAGAACGAGAGGCAGACAGAAATGATTGCTGAGAAGAGGACACAGGACTGAGATGTCACTAGAGACAGCCTGCAAGGTTTTTTTCCCCCTTTGTTATTTGGACAGGGAGCATAAACTCTCCCACCTAAAACGAGAATTGGATCTACAGGATATGACCCTGTGTGGCCTCTACTGCTGGACCAGATGAATATGAAAAGGCTCAGCCAGAGACTGTGAAGGTGGGAAGGGAGAGGAAGAAACGGGTGTGCTGTATGGGTGGTTCAACAGAAACTCTAAAAGACTACAGTCACTGATTAACTACAGATAAATGGGTGCCTAAGTAACTGTGTGTGTTATGCACGCACTCCAGCAACAGGGGGGTTTCAACCATCTTTTACAGAAATGGGGTGAAACAAACCCCCCACCTCCTTCCTCCTGTGCTCTGCTGACCTGCGGGGGATCCACCCCGGAGCGGGAGCCGCTGCAGCGCGGCAGCCGCCAGCCCGCAGGGCCGAGCAGGGAGGAGTGCCTGCGGAGGGGCGGCACCGACCTTACTGAACGCGTCCTGCTGCTCCGAGGAGGGCCAGCCCCGTGTCTGAGCTGCTGCCACGCTTCTGCCATCGCACCATACGCCACTGCTTTGGGCTCTGATAGAAGATTGTGACAGAGATGGTCTAAGCGGTCATAAGAATCGTGAATCTGGTTGCACAAGCTTCCTCCAAAGGAGGAATGGATTTTAGTAGCTCCTCCACATCAGGAAAATTGGAAAGAGCACAAATAGGTGACAACTATCAAGAGGAATTTTCACACAGCGAATGACACACGTAATATTCTAAAAGGAAAATCCTACCTGAGCTCTCCTGCCGTTTGTTTTCTGCACTCTAACCCAAACTTAACTGAGGGCAATTGCTTAACAGACAAAATGCAGAAGTGCTTAAAATATTCTAGATCCTGCAAAATATCCTGTCTGCAGAGATTAAAAACAAACAAACAAAAAAAGGATAACAACAATAAGAACGTGGAGTTATCAGAGTCCATTGAAATTTCTGTTTCATCTGCTCTCATTTGAAAGAAGCATTGTATATTCCCAGCCATGATTTTTTGATGTTTCCCAATGGAAAGGATTATATAATTGTATACATGTTATTACCAATGACACCACTATGCTATGGAACTGCTGACAGTTTAAACTTAATTACAGATGGCAGCTTATGAAATAATTATAAAGAAAAATTGGACAGCAACCACAGTGATTTCATGCTTCCCCTTCATGTGTGTTTAGCACAATATCATTGAGTCCCTCAACTTTCAGAAATTATGTGAGTTATCAATCAGATCATACCATTGTGGGCCGTCAGGTTGACTTGGGGAATGAAGTATCACGTAACATTGGCCACTCAAAGTCCTTGTCTTCACAGCATACTTCTCTGCAGTCTGTAAGACCGCCTGTTGGCCACATAACGACCACTGCCAAAATAAGTACTAATTAGCAAGCAAGGTTCACAGGCTGTTCAGTCAGGGCCATATAGCATATTGAACAATGGACTTCCATAGCAGCAGAACATTCCCTTTCCCTAAAGATCTGAACTGAAAAAGGAGAATTTGAGTGCGAGGATCTTACCTGCTTGATTTCATTCTATGGCATTCATTTCCAGCCCCAGTGAAATTCCCTCCCCTCCACAAATTCACTAATTAAATTGCCAATGGCTTTGATACTGATGCTACCTCACTCCAGGGAGAATTTTGCCTGGCTCTCTGGAGATTATTTTAATGTGTTCCAACTTAAATTGGTAGGCACTTTTTAACCTGTTCCTTCCTGATTCCATCTCACCTTTACCTTATTGCTATTAGTGCATTAAGCCTGTAACTATTATCTTTTTAGTGAAGGGCTAACACAAAGTAGCTATTAAGCTTTTTAGCTTGCTACATACCATATACATTTTTTCTTCCACCCTCTTAAGTAGAGGACCCAACAATTCCTTTTGTTACTCTCTGGCTTCTTACGTGTTTTAAAAGCATGCTCTTTCTGCCTTTTACATAGTTTGCTAATGGTACCTCATTTGGAGCCTTTGCCATTCTGACTCTTTCTTCGGATTCATCCCCTCCAACCCAATCCTCCCTCCTGTAATTTTATTCTCTTCTCATGCAGGTACAGTTTTATTTTTCCAAAGATGCTGAAAGATGTGGGCTTTTTATTATTATTTTTTATTTTTATTTTTCTGGTTCTTTCTAGTGGAGAGAACAGGGAAGGGAGATCAGAAGACAGTATATAAGTATGGTATACTGGTTCTGTGTACCCTTTATCTTAAATGTATATTCTTTCTGTTTTTTTTTTTTTTTCTTTGACATCTAGAGATGTCGAAGTCCCTTGTGGTGAACAGCATTAATTGTATCCCTCTTTTGTCATTCTCTCATGAACTGCTTATGATTTTGCAAACTACAGGATGCTTGCCATTTCAATAGCCAGTCACTTCCATTGTAGGATCTTTTTTTCTTTTGACTGATCAAATAATAAATAATCTAAGGTCAAAGCTGTTGTACATTTTTGGTTTACCAACTATGCTACAATTTATGGCACTTTTAGGATCAGGAGACTTTTTCATAAAACATGTAAAGTGTTTTGGAGCATCTGTACATTAACATCCACACAGATACACTTTGCAATTTGTATTTCAGAGTTTGTGAATTAGTCATTAGGTTTTCATTACGTACTCAGCTCTTCAGTCAGACATTGCACCTTAATAATTATGTTGCCTGTAGAATCGGGCAACAGAGACTGATTAACAACCCACTGAAATTTCACTGCATTATCTTAGCACATAGAATAATTCAGACTGGAAAGGACCTCTGGAAATCAGCTGGCCCAGCCCCTTGCTGAACGCAGGGCTCACCTCAAGGTTAAATTCAAGTTCAACATAAGGTACCCTGATCCTTCAGGACTTCAAGGTCACGCGAGAATAAAACATCTGTGGAAACCCGACTCTGCCACTGGAAAGACAAGCTGAATGAAGACCTAACTGCTGGTCTCTAATACATCACCAACATACTACTACTCTTAAAGCTCTCCTGTCTCTTCAACAGCTATTAATGCATCCACATTTGCTCTGGCATTTCTGGAGAATTTTCCAACACAGTCTCCATGTGCCTACTATTTCTGAGGTTTTCTGTGATAGCTGAAGGTCATGCCCATTCCTCCAACTGTAAGTGTTTTTCAAGATTTTTTTTCTTGTTTTACTTATTTGTCCACAAATACAATTTTTCCATTTTCCACCAATTACAGAATCTTGAGAAAATTACATTGAGTTCTTTTTATAATCTGTTCTTGTTTAGAAATCTTTCTTTTTGAAAACTACAGTTCTCCTTTTAACCATATATTTGTATTACATTGTATATTTTCATGTATATTAGACTCCACCTTTTAAATTCCAAAACTACAGTCAGAATGCCTGATGCATACTAAGAACTAAATATTTTTCTCAAGGAATGAAAATATACATATACATGTATATGTATTTTTACATCTCAAGTTTTACAGAAAAGATGAACAGCAGCATTGATTCAAATCACACTATGCAACAGTCTAAAACATTAAGAAACACCTCTGTGTTATGATAGATAATGTGCTTGTTAGGAGTTTACACATAATGTGATAGTGATCAAAAAGATGTGTAGCTTAATACTAAAAATACAAAATTACATAATAGGATGACAAAACACAAAATGAATCACGTACAGTAGTATAGTTTAAGGGGCTGATTTTCCTCTGCATTACAGTGATACAAATCAGGAGCAATTCCGTGAAATCAGTGGAGAGGCAGTGTGTGTGCAAAATGAGTCAAGTCCAAGGTTTCTTTCAGGTACTCGCCATTTCTCCTCCCTGTTAGCAGACTTGCCCTCCATTCTCCCCACAGAGAAGGGACAGAGCAGAAAATGATCACCTATTGGTGATAATGGCAACTAACAGTATCCCCTAGCATACTAATAATTTAAAATGCTATTGTAATCTTTCATAAGCAGCTACATATAATTAACAGATGGAGAAAAGAAAAACTACAGGCAAGATGTTGAGCAGAACTCTATATGCAGACTTACTGCTGAACTTGTTCGACACAATCTGATGTTTCTTGGAAAAAAAGAACAAAGTAATTCCAGAAGGACTTTGTGAGGCAGCTTCTGTGAATCAGAAGCAAAGCGATGATTCAAGAATATATCAAAAGGAGCAGGAAAACAATAGGTAGGTAGATGATGTTAGAATTAAGCAAGAATGGGTCCAAGAGATGCCTTGTGACTAAATCATGTCCTTTTTCCCCATTCTGGGAGCTTTGCTGAGTCCTTAGCTTTGTCACAGCCTCCTTAGCCAAGCTCAAGTACAGGACAACCGGACGTACAAGGTGCATTACACACAAACCAGTTTAGCAGAGCAAAAACTGAACATTTTTGCTACCATCAAACTGAAAGATTTATCATTTTTTGTGCTCTGTCTGCAACCTGTCGAAGTGGAATAAAAGATATCAAACATGCTGTTAAAGAAACAGAATCTCTGGGCTTACAAAACACAGAGACCAAGCACCCACTCTTGCCACGTGCCGCTAGTGAAAACTGTGTCAGTGCTTTGGGTGAGCCCAGCTCCTGAGCAGCACCAAGTTACTAGCCATGCTCTCCATGGAATTCTGATTTTTCTGGTCTCAGTTCTGGCTTTCACCAAAGTAACTGCTGTCAGAAGTTGCTAGAGAAATGCAGTGAATAGCATATTTCTCTTGGAAATAACACTTATGTTGGAAATAACACTGGAGTAATGTCCTAACAGAGTACTAGAGGTATTTGTCATTAGAGATCACATCTTGTGTAGGAGTTGCAAATAGTGATGCTGTTAACACTACAGTAATTAAGAAATTCAGCCTCATCTCTTTGGTTTGCCACAGAAAAGCTACGATTTAACCGGATGCCAGGAGTTGAATGCTACCAATGTATTGCCTACTTTATTTTTCCATCTAAATTACCATATTACTGCTGTTTTGGCATATTACTGCTGTTGAATAGTGCACAACTTGCCTTCTGCCTTTATTAAAATTTTCTACAGAAAACAATGGAAAAGGTAAGATACGAAACCTACAGAAATTATTATAGCATCGTATCACATAATTGCAATAAGCTGAATTTCAGCAACGCTGAGTCAATTCCTGTGTGCGCTGACAGTGCCTGATCTCCTCTGGCAGGCAGGGAAGCTGGAGGACACGCGTAACCTTTTCTTCGTGCACACTTTCAAGTGCTTATTTGAGGGAAGGGAAATAATCTTGGTGCACAGGGCTGCGCTAGCCTAGCAGCGATAACGGTGCTGCCTTCCCCGCCTGGTCCCACCCTGCACGCTTCCACACGGCGCAGCGATATCCCCGTTCCCTACTGCTCCATTTCAAGGCCTCCTCTGGCCTTACTTGGTCACAGCTGAGATCCCGCTGTTCAGAAACCATCAGTCGTCTGTGACCGAACTCACATCACGCGCTAGTGGTCACGTTAGGATGGCCAGCAAGTAGACGATCATCAAATTGCTTCCAGATTTCATTCAACCAAGCTCTTTCTTTCCTCAAAGCAAACACCCTGCCACCACGCATCAGCCCGACCCCTCTCCCAAGCAGCACGTTCAGTCTCTGAAAGGACCGGCTCGCGTGCCGGTGGAGCACCCTCGGCACCCCTCCAGCAGCCCCTGCCCCAGCCCCGCGCTGCTAACAGCCCCACAGCTCGTGCGCTTCAGCCCCCGCGCCGTGCCCGAAGCCAAGGCCGCGCAGCTGGGGCCTTGCTGCCTCCACCAGCTGGGAACCTGCGCGGCGCGGTTTGAGCTAGCTCGCTGCCAGCAACTTTGGACGGGAAGCACGCGTGCAAGAAGTCTTCTCTGTCCCTCTGGGTTGGTTTGAGCTCTGCTCTCAGAGGTGACAGAAGATGAGCTTCTCTCTCTCCTCCGACTTTGTGCCAGTGTCACTGGCCCATTCTTACCCGGGAGGTTTAATAGAGACCGTTCCACTGTACTTTTTTAAAGGTATATTCCCAATTCTCTGTTCATCTTAGCTACTCTGGTTGTAAAAGGGATTATAAAGCTGGCAAGAGAAGAGTGGAAATCAAAAAGGAAAAGAGATTAATACACTGCCCTGCCTCTATAGGAGCTCGGCCTTGAAGGCTGCCACATTCCCACTTCTTGATGTAACGTTATAAGGTGATTTGACCTAACGCATTGTATTATTTATAAATTATACTGAATATTCACTATGATACATTTGTAAAGACACCATTAAAAGAACTTCATGTATGGAGAGGATGTATAGGCTTTAGGATGTATAGACATTTGCATTAAAAGAAAAACTGTCTCAAATCTTAGTTGGAGAAGGCAGAAAATCTAGTTCGCTTATTAATAAGAGAAGTTTAATTTCTGTAA
Source organism: Anseranas semipalmata (assembly GCA_013399115.1). Lineage (NCBI taxonomy): Eukaryota > Metazoa > Chordata > Aves > Anseriformes > Anseranatidae > Anseranas > Anseranas semipalmata. The sequence continues at coordinate 318,702 of VXAA01001241.1, read as the reverse complement.
GATTCTTCTTCCAGTATCATAGGCAGAATTTTAAAGGGGGCCTGGACCACATGTTTGTATTTCAGATTAGCTACTCACACTTTTGACAAAGGCAAAGTGGTCCTAGTGGTCTCACTAAACTTCTTTCACTTGAAAAATTCACTTAAATTTTTCCACATTATAAACTCCAATGTAAATACCTTATGAACTTAGTGGTATCAATTATACGTGTCAGTGATTTTGAAAACACTTTACACTACATATTTCTCATTCACAAACTTAAATTATTAACATGAATAATACAGCAATAACCAAGTTTTAAGAGGTTAATGGCACAATAGCAAAAGGAAAGGGAATTCAGTGGAAAAACAATGAAAGCACTTCTACAAAAATAATAAAAGCACAAAGCTTCTAGGAGTTTTGCCATATACTGGGAGGAAAAATTAAGCATTGCCAACAAGTCACAGGTAGACAGTATGAAGTAAAAATGTTGCCAAAAGGGAGTGATAATGGTTTTGTATCTATAATTCATTCATCTCAAGGGATGCAAGATTACGTAATGTGGTGGCGTTGCTGCATCCTGATTCATTAACGAGTCCTACAGAGTATGTTCTGCATTCATAAGTTGGGATCGCGTACGAAACGCAGAAACACTTTGTAAATTACCGACTCACATTTTCCTGACAGTGCTGAATGCTCTCACGGTCTGAAGTTCAATTTCATACCAGTGGTGAGACAGGGTGAAAGTCTGAGAGACAGCGCAATCATCATTGCGTGGGCCAATCACAAAGACTACGATTAATCACACCAGTGTTGAAAGAACAAAGAATAAAAGAGCAGATACGCTCCCACTTGATTATTAGTTTGAGGTAACACAAAAGGTGAGGGAAGTTTGAAGGAGACACAGATTAAATGGCAGTAATAAAAATTGGCATAGATGAACTACAGGACTTGGAATGGGGAGGTGAGAACTGGAAGAGTTCAGAAGGAATAGCAATTGAATAGCAATTGAACAAGGGGAGAGAGAGTTTGTGAGCGTATGTTGTAGAACATTTGACGTAGACACGCCAAGTCAAGGAAGAAAGGATGGTGAGAACCCAAAAATAAGGTTAAAGAAACAGAATTGGATTGTAATGAAAGAAGAAGAAAGAAAATTCAATTTGGAAGATGAAGTATTACTGAAGAAAGGGTTAGGAGAACAGGGAATGAATCCTAAAATTTTAAGCACAAGTTCAACATGTGAGTGAGAAAGATGGAGGGAAATGAAGAATGGAGTGGCCAAGAGAAATATGACAGTGCTACCTAATCTGAACTAATGCCACATCTTTCATTTCCACCAAGCATAAATTCTTAGAAGTTTCTTTCTACATATTATCTCACATTTTCCAATTGGAAGAGAAGTGCAAATGTAATTCATCATAGTAAACACTGTGACTTTCCCTCCCTTCACCCCAACCATCACAAAACCTGTAGGATATCCCTGATGCTTCCAAGACACATCTGTATGATTTTTATGGTGCTGCAACAACTCTGGAACATGTGATCTCTTCTTTGACTTCGAGAGCTGGGTTGTGTCATGACTGCACAATCACGAATGCTTCCTGAAAGGGCTGCTTTTCAGACCCTTGGGGTGGGACTCCAGGAAGAAGAGAGACATTGTCCCTGTCTTTACTGCCTTTCAGGATAAACGACATTGGGTCAGAGAAGATGTAATGGGCTTGTGCTCTTCCTCAGTTTGGCTTCACAACTTCTCTTTTTACTCGATGCCCAGGTCACCCAAACCCACAAGTGCCAGGAAGTAGCAGGGCAGGTGGGCCGACAGCCTAGGAAAGCCTCGAGGCCGGCGGGGAGGCCGCGGACGTGCTCAGTGTGCTGGGGTGCAACGGAACTGGTGAAGACGGCAAGGTGGGACCCTTCACACCTCCCTCAACATCTCACAGCAGTGCTTCACAAAGCAGCGAGCAGATGGCATACATTTCACAGTAATGTATTTGGAAATTACCAAAAGCAGGGCAATGCTAATATTTTGACTAGCTAAACAACAACATGTAGATGTTGGAAAGCCTTCATTTCTATTCATTTAATTCTTAATAATGTCCCTCCCAAAAGTGACTTTCTTCTAGTTCCATACACTTCGGAGTCACAAACACGCTACCGAAGGAAGTCTGCACCTTAGCCACAAGCAGGCACTGGCTCACTCCAGGCCTGAGGTAACAGATACTCACAAAAAATGGAGTCAGCACTGCGGAAAACCAGCTGGGACGGTGAATAACTAATCCTGAACACTCTGTATTTCCCATCCAAGTAGGGCAAACTATACCCATGTACTATATAATTTAGAATTTAGAAAAAAACAACAACGTATCAACCAAGCATCTCATGAGATGGAGGACCTGATAACCAGGCAACGAACTGCAAGAAGCATGGAAAGAAAATGCACGCTAACAGACACGAAGCAGGCGCTTGCCTTGCACACAGCGTTAACATCTCCTGGCCAGCCAAAGGTCTGTGAAAGCCAATTGCTCCTTTGCCTATCGATCCAAAACTCTGCCTTCAAATTGCTTCTAGCTTTTCTTAATTGCTACCTTCCTGTAACCACTTGACAGTTTGACAGAGACTGCATTTCTGAGTAATTTGTCCTTTTTGTTTAGTTAGATTGAGGTTTAGGGTGTGGTTAATACAAAGAAATTGGGAAGAAGTAATTTTCCTTGGAACAGGCTATTTTTTTCATTCTCTCTTAGAACCATGGATGTACAGTTACACAGAAGGGGAGGGATTATTAATTACTACAAGTAAGTGGCATCAATTCTTAGTGGGAGCACCTTATAGTTACGCCTATGAAATTAAAATCCTAAAATCCAATCTCGCAGAAAAAGAACCTGGATTTCACAGTGGACTTGAACCTATCGCAGGAAACTAAAACATTGTAACCTGCATGACAATCTTTTAAGGTATCATCAGAGCAAGCATTGAAGATAAAAGGGATGGGGAGATCCAAAAGATTGAAGTGAATGCAAAAAATAAAGCACTTGGTTCCCGTTCATTCTCTTGTATTTTACAGCAGGGACCTAGTTATTGCCACACTGACCCACTGAAGTACTGAAGGGATCGGTATGTTATATATTAACAACATTTCAGCCTGCCACTTCCACGTACACTTGAGCCTGTCACTGGGTGCTTGTCGTCATCCAGTTGTGTCCTAATCACAGACAATAGCATAATCAGGGTTTCTTGTTTTAATCTGTACTTGATTAATGTGTACATCTGGACTGAAAAGTCAAGCAGAAATATTTTGTTTAAGGCACAGGAGGCTTAGCAGGCATCACCACCAGAAGTGAAAGACTGCTAATTGAGCGCTTCCCAATAACTTATTGATTCTAATCAAATCTCCCTAAAGAAGCATGCCAGCAGCAACATCAACAGCAATGTACATGAAGAAACAACAATAGGTAACGGAGCAACAGCGTTGGAAGAAATAAAGACACTGCCTTTCATGCTTTTTCAAAGAACTGAATTCAAATTCTGATCAGTATTTGTCCAAACACATATTTGACAAGAAGACACCTTAAATTACAAGAACGAGAATCAGATTTTTAAAATTGCTATCATTTGAAGCATTTTGTTCTGTTAAAAATAAGCAAAGCTCAAGGGAAACCCATTAATGAATGTCCATATATTGGGGTTAATAAAAAGCTCTCACTGAAAACTAAGCTATCAGTTTTCCTTTAGACAGAGGGCGTAAAAATAAGAATGCTTAAAGAGCATTTTGATCAAATATATCCCCTCAGATAAGGGAAAGCTAGACAGAACCATTATCTTGACTGACATAAGATAATATGTATTGGTCAAAAATGAACACTTCCAGGAAGTCCTGTTTCATAGACAGAAATAAAACATTATGGCAAGTTTGGGCTGTTGTAGTGATGAATTGCTATTAATTTTAAACAAATCTTTGACAACCGTCTGGAGTATTTTGCTGTGTGTATTTCCACTGTGCAGTGAGCTAAGGAGCCTGCAGTTTAGATACAGGATGGTTGGTGGTATAAAGAGAAACGACTGTATGCAAGAGACCCTCTAAAGGGAACGCCTTGAAGTACCGCAATGGATTTTAGAGCTGACATTTTTTGCTTTGTACCTGGAGCTGTGACTATGGTATGTTCAAATATGCTCTTTTGTCTCAGATCAAATGATCTAAATTGCCTTCAACTGAGTTACTGAAGAAACTGTCACTGTCATCTTGGGAATTCTTCCCACCTTAGAACGAAGGACAGTTTTTAAAGACACTGCCATGTTGACTGTTGGGTTGAATTGTTGTTTCCTGGAAATCCCTACGGATTGCTTTGGATCTTAACATTCTTCGCTGTAGTTCTTTCAAAAACTGACAATGCTCTCCCCCCAGCAGAACTGACGAAGTGGTAAAATCTCTAAAGATATTGCCACAAATATATCACCTACTGGTTTTTATAAAATTAAAGATCTTCTTCAAGAGCTGATGGATAGGAAATTCCAAGTGTTTGAAATGTCACAGGAATCTTTGTAGTATCTCTACCAGCAGTAGTGACTACACGGTTTTTAAGTGGAGTGACTCAGTCCTGTCAGCCTCTGCAAATTATCCGGAGATCACAGCGCTGCCCAGAGTCTTTCCTCTCATCTCTATCCTTGTCACGTCTCCTATACCAAAAATTGCTTTTCCAAAAACATCTTCCCCTTGAATCAAGTAGGATACTTAGACCAGGTTCACAGCTAGAGAGGTCATTGAGCGGTTTTCATTCAGGTTGTCTTTACTCAAGCAGCGAAGCCAAACAGCTTTACCAACACAGTGACACTGCCACCCTCCCAGCAACCACCGAACTCCAAGTGTCCATCAGCTGCAGTCCAAAGTGTGCTCAGCACAGCTGCCCTTACAGCAAGTCTGGGCTGTCAGCTGCTGCACTGTGTACACACTGCAAGGCACGTTCGTGGTTATCCTGATCATGTGTTTGCATTACAAAGGATCCATCCATGCCATGCTTGGATTATTTCAATTTACCAGTGAATTTATCTAATTGAAGCTTGCAAATATCTAACCTGCAAGCACATAACCATAACCTGCCAGAGCAGGCTGCCTGCAGCTGGTCAAGCCGACCATTATCCACCATTTCCAAATAGTTACTGCACGTAATCTCATGCTCAGTTACAACCAGATGCTCGGCAACCTGAAACACAGGTGCCAGGGCAAAGGCACAGCCGAGGCTTCGCCAGCACGGCGGCTGCGAGAGGCAGCTGCTGGCGGCCCCTGGCTCCCGCTGCAGCCCAGACCCGGCCACGCTGAGGGACGACGCTGACCCACTTACCTGCCGGACCATGTAAGGCGGCACTTCGCACCTCCTGCTGCAGTTCTCTACGAGCACACGTTTGGGAAGGAAACCCACGATCTGGCACAGCGCCCTGCAGTGGCTGGGCACCCGACCTCGCTGCAGTGCCTGCCAGGGGCTGCCAGCAGCTCAGGCACGGAGGAACGAGGCCTGAGGGCCGGTTTAGTGGTTCTTCCACCCAGGGGGGCTAGGCAGCAAGGAACATAAACTCGTTCCCTGCCCCTTGAATAGTCTCAGATCCACCTGTTTTGTCTCGAAAAGCAAAGCCTCTCCACTTCAGTCTCAGGGACTGACAAGATAAAGGTTGTAAGTATCAACAATTAAAATAATATCTGGTTACATATTATTATATGTTAGCACAAATTAATAATACTGGTTATACAACAACTTCAGCATTTTAGTCAAGTATTACTGATCTTTGTAACTGTACGGGTTCAGTTTTACTGCTGCTCCAGAATTCAAGCTTAGGAATACTGAAAAAACTCTTAAAAGCTTTCTGCTTGCTAAGAAAAGCTGGCAAAGGGGGACATCTCACAACACTCGCCTCTTTCTCTCTTCTCCCAAATTCTTTACATCTCCAAAACATGGATTTAACTCTCATTTTCTGAGTTGCTAGCCCTGAAGAACACTTTCTCATATGAAAGCAGTGCTGATTTGCGTCACGTAACCGAAGTCCCTCACCTCTCATTTCACTGCCACAAGGGCCACATTTACAAAAGGAAAGCAATTAGTGTTAGGGAAGATCAGTGTCAAGCAAAGTGTGTGGCTAATCACACCCACTTGTGCCAGCCAGCAAAGCTAGCAGCAGCAGCAACACATGCTATAATTGATTTATGAGGTTCAGTCTACAGAGGAGGAAGGCGTTTCCTAAACAGACGCCATTGCTAGACTCATCAAACGCACTTTTTACAGATATAGGCAAATATAGACCATAATTGAACTAGTAGTAAGGAAAGGAAAATATTAAGTCATGCTGTAAACCTGAAAGAGAATGAGGCAGAACTGTAAAGAACACTTGGGAATTCTTTCTTGCACAAAAAATAACAAACACATGTTTATGTCATCTAGACACTAAGTAGATTTCTTTGAGAAAAACTGTTATATTATCTGAGTAAACATGTCAGTCAAAAACAACAACCAGCAATTTACAAAAATGATGCTCGATTATTTAACACTGAAAAAGTAAGGTTCCGTGGGGAGAAATGTTTTTATTTACATACTGTATCTAGAAGAGTTTCAGGCTGAGGCTGAACAACCACAACAAATATTAAGGGTTTTGTTAACTCAGCAGAACTCCCTATGCCTAGTAGCGTGTTTTTAATTGTGTTTGGCTGTAGTTTCTCTATGTGGCTCACCGACACAGTCAACTCCTCAGTCAATGTATCTGCCAGGAGACCCAGGTCTTCTAAAAGAGAAAAGAGATTCTTGCTTTTAGGGGAATAAGGCAGCTGAACTGGGATAGAGCATTGCAGATTCTTGAGTACTCCAATTTATTTCACTGTGCTCAGCATATCACCTGATTAGACTCCAAATCATTAAATATACTTGCACACAAAAGGAAATGATGGAATTACACATTGCTCCCCAGTTATTGAGGTTTTCATTACTGCAGGCTAATTTTCTCATTGTACTTCTGTGGGGTTTCTCCTAACTTAACATTCTTTTAAGGTCGCCTGTGTTGAGGGAATTATCTTGTTTTTCAAAGCAAATTTTAGCTGATTACTAAGTATTTACATACTGTAATTTGAATGTCTAATTATACAATTAGTGTAAATACATGTAATATGGTTTATTTTTCACAAAAGCTGATAAGGTACATTGCTTTTTGCATTCCAGTGTTATGAGATTTTTCATTGCTTGTAATAGACAACCCAAAAATTCACACCAAAAGCTTCCAGTAAAAGCTGCTTATTCACCAGTCAACACTTTCCAAACAATTCGAAACACACTTCTGACAAAAGTGTAGACAGTGCTGTTCTGAGGCTTTTCCCCTTTCCATAAAGCAAAGAGAGACATCTGTCTCATTGCTAAAGACTAGAGCACCCAACAACACCTTCCACTCTTAAATTCAGCAGTTGCCTTAAGCCTCCGTACTTCTTCCTTGCACGGGTGTATTATAAAATTCCTTCTACCTTAAACTACCCAGCACTGCATGAAAATTCACCTATTGACTCCATTAATACATTGTTGCTGGCCTAAGAGACATTTTCATGTAACATGTATTGACATTTATGATGATACTCTGATAAGGAAAAGAGCACTTGGGAAGATGAGTGGAGAAGGCATCCCTCCGGTTTTAGAGATGCTTCTTTTTTAAGCAACTATAGATAATAACTTCCTAATTAGCAGGCAGGGAAGTGCTTCTTTACTCTTGGTTGCTGAAGCAGTAAGGCACAGGCAGTGAGCTGCACAGAGCTGTCATTCTTCTTTGCTCCTCCTCAAAAACCTTTAATATGTTTCCATATTCAACTATCTCCAAAGCCTCAAACAATGGTATTTCTACAAGTTTTATAAAATTTCACCTAGTAGCACAGCAAAATTTAAATCAGCGCCTTTGTGAGCGGACGCCTGCAGCGCAGTAGGCATGCCCATCAGCCACAGGCTGAGCAGGACAGCCACCCGTCGGCTAGCGGGGAGCAGCCTGATCTGCGTGGGGACAAATGAGGTGCCAGGAGCCACTGTGACGGAGGGCGTGAGGACACAGAGCAGAAACGTAGAAGAAATTTTGTTTCACTGTTTTATTGCTCTGGAGGCAACCTGTTTGCAGGGGATTGTGACCCCTTTCTAGAAACATTTTACCCTTCAGAGATGCAGCACCCAACAGTGATTAAAATGCTTATTTACATACCAAATCTACAGAACACAGATTGGTACCTAATTCCTGTAAATTACTTCACTGATTCTCAAAGCCTGAAAATCAGCAGAGAGGCTTCCACAATGTCTGTGGAAGTTGATACTTCCAGTTTCAATATGATTTTCTCTCACTCAAGGTAGTGTTGAACTTGCATTTTCCTTTTTTTTTTTTTCACCCCAAACTTGTCTTTATTTTAATTAAAAATATAAAAATCTTATTTAAACTAAGTGGAAAGATCAATTATGTAGGAAACATTTCTGAATGATATAAAGATTTCTTTATGTGTATTTCGTTAACTTAGTACATACCTCACTGTTAATATGGATACGGAATTTTAGAGCTCCCCAGAGAATTGCATCAACATTGCATGAGACTAAGCTCATGTTATCAACATGAAGCTTTAACTTTAGCAGCCACTGCCATTTCCCAAATATCTTTTATAGTAACGATATTCATTTTTATGGTAATTATATTCATTTTCAAATAGCAGTGATAACTAAAGCAAAACTAAAAACGGGGACCTTGATGCTGGTCTCCACAGGACTAAGATCTGTGGGCCTTGTCTTAAGATGGCCAAGTCTCAAGACGGACTAGTCTGTGTTTCTAAGGGACAATAAATGAAACTCTGCAAGTATGTAGTATTTCCCAAACATATATACTGGATTTTGCTGTCCTTAATCGCACTGAGAAATACTGTATCCTGAGAATAAGGTAAATTTAATATGGTACTAGTAAGAGTAGGTCACCTTTTTGACATGTGAAGATGTCAGATTCTGGCCTAAAGATGGCACTCCTATACATTTATTTCCTATTATGATTTAAAAAAAGAACACCATTGAACCAAAGTCAAAAGACTTAGCAGTATGCAAGAATAAATCAAAATTAAAATTGTATCTGAGTACAAAAAAAGATATTCACCTTATAAATACACTGCAATATGTCAGAACAATTTTTAAGATATATTTCTTAAAATTGTGGGCCCATCAGTAGAACATAGCCAAGTCTTTAGAGACATTGAGCATCTAGTTAATTTTCAGCTTAATTTTAGGTCCCTCTGGTCTCAGTGCCATTTAAAGAGGCATCTAAATTCTCTGTTTAATCAAGGCCTCGGTTATTAGGATATTAATGCATTTACAACATGTATTTTTCTATTGTAAGATGCAGCTTACAAACCAAATGTGAGGAATAACATGTTTGGCAGCATTCCCTAAGGGAGTCTGCATCTATAAACACATGGATGCAATGCATTTGTTAATGCAATTCTTCTTCCATTCTGTGGCAGTTATAATATAAATAACATTTTCTCCTCAGGAAGCAATCCAAATACAATCAAAACAGTATATTAATATCTGCTAAGGTAATCTTCAACTTTGTAGCTGTTTTAGAGCTGCATTTTGTGAGAGACTACAAGAAACCGGACAGAAACGTGAAGCCGCAGCCACACACCACGTCCTGCTCCACATGCCAAGCCCCTCTAAGAGAGCTGTGTTATACCCTGGGTTACTTTGCAGCAGCCGAGAGATATTTCTGTGCCGGGCTATGTGAATGCTTAGACATTATTCCTGAGCTTTCATCTCTACTTGATTCTTTCAGCTAATTCTCAGCCTTTGCGTGTGCCCCCCCAGGTTAGGAGGCTCACCTGAAAGCCTGGGCAGACGGGAAGGGAGGATGCAGCTCCTGGTCTGTTCTCAGAGCCACTCTGCATGAGGATGTACTTCCAAGAATCTGGAAGGGGGCCCATGTCTACGCGAGCTATGAAAGTCACATCTACTTCCAGAATCTGCCCCTAAAAGCACTTCAATCCCATGGAAAACCTAAGCCAGGTCATCAAGTTTCCTAGTTAAGTGAGACTGGGAAGATCTCCTTTATATCAGCCAGAATGAATCAATTTAGTCTGTGTCAAAATGAAATAACTCACAAATAAACAAAATTTTACCAACCACTCGTTTATATATACTGGACTAATGAGCAGACATTTGAGTGTGACAAAAAAGTCAGAAATCATCCTGAGTTCAAAGGAACACAAGGAATCCCTAAGATGTTTTTTTTTTTTTTTCTCCAAGAACTTGCCAGTTAATTAAGAAATACACAGAAGCACAAAATCAACAGATTGGAAAACTAAGGAAAAGATCCAGAAGTTGGAAAAAAATGTGGGTTGTGAATATTTTGTTCAAATTAATATTCTGGCAGCTACATTTTGAACAAGCTGTAATTTGTATAAGGCACCTTCTGTTAAATTTGTGGCACAGAATTACCAGGAACGATCCAACTCGAAATCAAAACATGGACTTGTATCAGTACATTTATTTACCCCTATTCACTCAGGCCTAAACTACTCAGAATGAGATATTTGAAGTAAGAGAATGCAGATCAACACATATAAATATTTTTCCTTCAAAAATAAAAAAATGCATTTCATCTCTCCAAAGAAGCTAAAGAAAAAGGATCTGAACAAGTAAGTCTTTGACCAATACTCGTGCTCTGACAGCCATTGTCCTACATATTAATTTTGTACAACACAAATTCATAGTTAGCAATGAGGTTTTGTGAAAAGAATTAGAAAAAGGGCTAATGTATCGGCTATGTTGTCAATGCTACATTTAGAGAAATGAAGGCAGAAGTATTAATCTGTCAAAATCAAAGCCCTGGACAACGGTCTCATCTGCAGAGTGGCTGCATCAAAAATTTCTGCCATGCATTTCAGTTTTGAGCACTTACCAAAAAGGTAAATCACTTTAAGAGGGGTATGTAGCACAACAGTGACAAAATAAGCTGGTAGAGAAATACAGTTGACAAATTATTACTTAAAGAAAAATGAGTGACTGACTGTTCTTGCTAGGATAATATGGAAACTAATGGAAAAATAGATCAAGCAGCATGAATCGTTAAAACAAGAAAACAACAAAATTATTTTAGCTTTAGTGCAACGTGTGTTCATGCTATAAATAATTAAATAAATTTATTATTAAAATAGTTATTATTAAAATAAATAATTTCAGCTCTGTTCCAATGTTTTATGCATCTCCATTTCTTGCTCCTTAAAACTCGCCATGTCAGACGTACTGTCACGTTCAATACAAATATCAATACGTAGGAATACAAACAGGTAATTTTGCTTTCTTGTCATTGATCAGATGTTGATTTTTCAAAAATATTCACAGCTGTTCCATGGCACAAATATTATTTTCTGAACATCGCAAACCAAAATGGTTATTACAATCACCGATTTAGAGAATAACATTTTAATGCCAGCCAAGCTTTAGAGGCTGCTCGGCATTAGGCGGATTGTAGACCCTCTTCGGAGCCATACCACTGATTCCAGCTGTGCTACTTTGTCACTTTATAGGTTGTCAAGTGCACAGTTTCTCTAAAATGATATTTTATGTATTCAGTGAGGCCATACCTTAGTAACTGAGTGACACATGGTAGACTGATCTACAATTCAAAACAACAAAGAACATCTTAGCTTTGACAGAAAGTGTAACATATATCTCATCTTTATTTCTTTTCATTTAATACAAATGGCTTTCATAACCAGTACCAAATTGTCATGATACCACCAGATCTCATATTCTGATTATCAAAATCTGATTATTAGAAAGATAAAATTTCTGGTTCATTTCAGACAGTGAATATGGATAAACCTAAGAACAACCCCAAAAGTTATACCAAGCAGGTATTAACAGTGTGTGCATCAGCCTTGTGAAGAGTGTGCTGGCAACCATCTCTCCAGGCTTTCGAAGAGCAGCATTCATCCCCCTCTGTGGCTCATTAGAAAGCAAACAGTTCTACAAGCAGTATGAGCCATACGGTCATGGAATAATTTAGGTTGGAAAAGACAAAAGGAGATCAGCTAGTCCAACCTCAAAGTTCGATCCGAGGTGAGCCGGACTAAGCAGTCTCCCTCTTAAAAGAAGTTGATCAGCCAAAGTCTATGAAAAAGTATTGTAGGGGGCATTGATTTTATGAAATCAAGTCACAAAACCCAGCTTCACCTCCACCTAATGTCACAGAAAAGCCTACGTAACACCAGAAACAAATAGAAGCACTACAGCCACGTTCATCAGAACAACATGGTAGAAGCAGAAGAAGCCTATAAACAACTTCATCACAACACGCCAAGGCCTCGCACAGCCTCTCCATTTTCAGTAATTTTTTGCAGTGCACGATATATCCAAATGTCTTACCAGCATTAAGCCCCAGAAGGACCGGGGTTGCTGTCTCTGCAAAGTTCCTTAAGAACAGAAGTACAATCTAGCTGGCAAACTTACTTACAAATATCCACACCCCTGGTAAAAGCAAAACATAATCCCCCAAACAGGAAAGTATGAACTCTTCTCTGCACTACAACGCAGCTCCACAGACAGTCTGTGTCAGGTTCCACAACATCAAAACAAACAAAACACCAGGCAGATTGCAATTCTGAGAAACGCAACGAAAACCTCAGGAGGAGGAGAACTGCTCACAGTGTCAAAAAGACAACGTGAGGGCATGTGAAGAATGGAACCAGAAGGTGTGTGTGGATTAAATACACGAGGATGAGCTTGTGAACTAGGATGCCCTTCCTGTGACGGGAGGGCCATGGGGCACCTGCAGTCTGGCACACTTGCTAAGGAGTTACGTCAGAACACGTGTGGGACCTCAGTGCAGTGACAGAAGACACAATATCAGACAAACCCCTTTGCCCCTACTCAGTTATCTAAGCAAAAACTGTTTGCTGAAACACTGTTAACAACTTCTTACTCTCTTTGTCAGTTGGACATATAAATGGAGCAAATTTCTTGCAGCTGCAGGTTAATACACCCTGCTTCAGTGACGTTGCCCAGGCAGGAACACTCTCACACAAAGAGGAGGGACCCTTCAGATGCCCTTAGGAGCTGTATCGCCACCCCATATTCAAACTCTGCAGAAGTGTGCATTGCATATGCAAGCTGTGCCAGCAGTTGGCAAGACAAAACACTTGTCATTTATGAACCTGCAGAGTTCTAATAGGAAAAAGACTAAACAGTCGCACAGCTTTGCAAATGGAGAAGGAAAGGCTTGCACAAGGTGTGACCATATCATTTACAAGCTACCTGAGCAGCGCCCCAAATCATCAAAGCACGCCTGCCCTGCAGGCACCAGATCTAGCTGCCACAGCAGCTCCTCCGAGCCGAGGAAAGTCACTGGCAGAAAGGAGCCCTCCTCAGATAGGACCTGGGAAACCCCATCTGCTGCGGCTCTCCCTCCTTTCACTGTCACCATCATTAATGTGATTGTAAAATACTTTAAGTAGGGAAAAGGAACCCAGATCAATTTGATTTTAATTAACTTTATCAAAACACACATACACACACAAAATCTGTCAGACTGATTGAACCTGTGCTACAGCAAAAGAAGATGTTCCCATTTTCCAGATCATCTGACTTCTTTCTAATACTCGTGAAGCCTTCTTCTATTTCATCAGTGACTGTAAAGCAAAAACCACACACAAGATATTTTGTGAAAGAGATGGAGTCACAGAAATGACTTCAGAAAAAAATTGCTTCACATTGTTCTGTTTGACACATAATTCTTTTCCTCTTCATGGGTAAATTGTAGAAGTATTTCTAAACAAAGTCTTATCATGAACCTATTAGTATGCATGTTCTGTACTCACATTTAGGATCTATTTATAAAATCAATTCTGTTCTGGGCTCTGACAAACAAAACTGAAATGCAGCTGTGTGACATGTTGATAATTTTCATTAGTCCTGAAAAGCCTCAATAAAAATTACAATCTTCCTTGTTATATTTAAATAATCCTGGAGAACTCATAGGAAAGGTGACTTTTCCGTATTATCTTATTTATTAATGGAAAGAAAAAAGGAGGAGGAAAGAAGAGGATAAAAACTGAAAGGAAGAAGATGAAAACATAAAACTCAGATGTCCGTTCTTGAAGCCATGCTGACTGGGAAAATCTTCAGCATCACTGTCGGAGACAAATGTATATTGAATTTCATCTGCATTATTTGCACATCCTTTATTAACTTGGAGGAGTATTTGCTCAAATTTTGAATGAGGTTATTTTAAAACCTGAAATCTTGATGGTATTTAATATAAAGAGCCAAAATTCAGCAACTACATCATTGAATAAATAAGCATACGTATATTTTTGTGCAAAGAACATATAGTAGAGTTGACGATGCTTCCTCTTTGGTCATGGTAAAGAAAATTGCAAATACTTGAAAACAGTAAAGGGGGAAGACTACACAGCAGATGAGATGGATTTCATCAGAATTGTCTTCAAGTAAAAACACATAAATTAATAAGAGAGTAAAACTAAGGTTTGTTTCTTCTTTTAGGAAAAGGGGAACATAGGAAGTTTGATAAGCAAGGTGTATAAGGCTAGTCTCTTTTTTCCTGGCAAATATTTGATGGCTTTCATTTTTGCATCCTTAGAATACAATTTCTAAATTCTGCTGAAGAACTACCTGAATTTATTTTTTTCTTAGGGATGTCTGTTGATTAACGAGAGATTCTTCTGAAGTATTCCTTAGGCATCAGACATATAGAAGAGTTACCAAAAATAATAATAAAAAAGAAATGGCCTAATTAAATATTCCTTCTAATTTCATTTATTCAATTTTCAGTCATTTAGCATTTTTCTGAGGTTTAATTTCATTAATTCTCCTGGCTATCCGTAAGTCCCAGAGCAGACAAACATCAAGTTTCTAAGCATACAACCGAAGCGGGAAAAGGGGGAGAAGAAACTTCGTCGTACTTAGTGCGCACAGAGGGATGTGTATGGGGTACCTCCTGTTAAACTCGCGGCCCAACACAAACCCAAGCATGCTGACCGCCGCCTCGCACTGCCGCTGCATCGCGCTGGCATCGCCCGGGACGAAGAGCTCCTCTCCCAGCAGAGGACCAGGACGCTCAGGCTCTGCCGCCCCTGCCACGCACTGCCCCGGCACTGGGTCTGCCCGCCCCCATCCCCACACACGTGCCCGTCTCCATCCTCTTCAGCCATGGTGCTATGAAGTCAACCTTCAACTGAGAAACTACATTTTACAGGGAAGAAAGATACAGATATGCCCCCTTGGTCATCCCCGTCTTCTGGCTAGCAGAGATGGCATATGGATGGCATAGCATAAATTCCCAGTGACCCCCTTCCTGCATTACCCAGCTCTCCAGGGAGCAACCAGGGAGCTTCCTGGCATCCCTTATGGTTGCAAGTTCTTCCCTGACCAGGCGCATAAAGATTAGCAGCTCCAGCCCTAGCTATCAGACCTCCCTAACTCCCACCTGTGGTTACACTGAGAAGTCTGCTGTGCAACATGAACCCAGCACTGAGGCAGACAGATCCCAATCTGCTCACTTTTAAGACTGGAAAAAAAAAAAAAAAAGGAAAGAAAACTGTAAAGCAGACAAACATCTGAGGACTGTACATATTGACATAGAAAAAGAAATCAAAAGCAGTTACTTGACTGAGATGACAAAGTTCTCTCCCCCTTCCCTCCCAAACGGTTTCAGCAGTAGTCTTCTAAGTATCCATGGAGCAGATATTTTTAAGGATGATAGTTCTGAAGATGCAGACAGGCAATGACAGTGACATTTAAGTTCCTGACTACATTTGTTTCAAAGGAAGTTAGTATTTAGGCACTTCTGAGAATTTGCTAACCAATCATTTCAACATCATAAATATTTTTTTTTGCAAGTCACTTCTGAAAAAAAACAAAAACAAACAACAACAAAAATAACAAAAGAAAAACAGGTTCATAAAAAAATTTTTTTTTTTCATTGTCAGAATATCAAAATACAACAAAGTTGGTTGGCTTTTTCTTTTCTGATCTGTTTAAAATGCTACTTAAACTTATTCATTTTTGTGCAAACTGCTATTTCTTTGATTCCATAACAGATAATGAGGACTGGTTTCTCTAATTCTAGTGTGATATTTTTGTGGGTGGTTTTCAAAGTACACGGTATGTAATTAGGGATAATGCAGACAGTTCCTTTGTTTTCTGGTGGATACTCAATTTAAAAAAAAAAAGTGTTTTTTTTTTTTTTTTTTTTGCTAAGTACATGCTGTATGATTGGAGATAACATGGAGAGTGAATCGATGCCATTATTCATCTGTGTGTATTCACACTTTAAAATGACATTATATGATTTTAAAGCACACGTCCTGCAGAATATTTAGAGCAAATGAAGATTTCTTCAACCCAGATGCAAATGATTTAGGAAAGAATGGCAATTAGGGAACAGATGACTGCTCATATCTTCCTACTGGACAATTGACATAAGCCAGCAAGAGCCACTTGTGAACTGCAAACAAGCAAAAACTGAATAAAAACTGCACTCATTCCACTGTGCACATATGGCCATATTTTTGAAGATAGCAAAGCAGACTATTCTCTTCAGTTTTACTTAAAAATATATTGTCAGCAGCTCTGCAAATCAGGATAACATTGAATGAATGGTTTATACATAATTATTGGTTATAACAAAACTATACTGAATAGCAAAATATGCTTTTGTAAAAAAAAAAAATCACAACATTGTGCTTGTGTGATTTCTCTTTGTGCCACAGTACTGCAACAAGCATCTAATGAGCTATTCTATTAAATGGAAAATCAAGTATCATTCTGGTAATGATTTCCATGCATTCTTACCAGATAGGTATAATCCTACAATGTTTGTATCCAAAGAGAAGCGGAAAGGACGATACGTGATACCTGGAATAACAATGTATTGATTTACAATCTTCTACCTACAGTTGCACTTTAAAGCTCCACTGTGTAGAAAAAAACTAGAAAATTCCAACCACTCCTCAGTTCATCTGTGAAAACTGTTACATAAGCACCTAATAAGACAACATAAAAGGTTATAAATAACCTGTTCTTTGGGTTATTATATAAAACTAACATGCAGTCAGAGACGCCCCAGATTGCTGAGCATATAAGGACCTATGTAAACAGTCTATGGTTCACTCTTTTCACTCATTCTTTTCTTTCTTCCCCTTAATTTGCCTTTTATTTATTTATTTTAATACATATACTTCATCTAAACTGAGAAAAAAAGACTAAAGCCCTGCTACCAGTATTCTCTAGAGGTGTAAGATCCTATCAAGGAGTACTCCTTTCCAAACCTGGAGACAAAAGACTCAAACAATTAACTTAAAACGTACACCAAACGCTGAGCTCTACAATCCACAGTTTGGGTGCATTAACGTTATAATTTTTCTCTGTGATATTTAGTGATTTTAAATTTTGTTTGATATCAACAAAAGAAAAGAAATGTCTAAACACTGCTCTCATGGAAGCTTGTGCAAATACTGAAAAAGAAGGAAAGTACTGTTAACCTTAAGGGTAATATTACTTTACTTGGCATGGAATGCAACTATAGATAATGTTAAAACAAATTCTGTAACAGTTAAAAACACATAGTATACACTAATAATAGACTTTCATTCATCTGTCAAAACTGAAAAATTCCTTATTATATTGCTTATTCATTTTTGCTTATTTTTTGAAAGTCAAAAGAGAGCATGTATTCCATCTTACGAATATTCTTTTAGTGGAAATTAATTATTAATGATTTCCCAAGGTTTTATTCCAAACTCTGTTACTGCAAGTTTGATTTCGCTCACTAAAGGACAAGACCTTTTCTCAAAGCTTTTATGACGTTTTTTCCTTGATTGCAAAACAGTCATGGTAAGAAGAATCAATTTACAAAATTCTTTTAATGTAAACAATATAGAAACCCACGTGAAAAATATATTTGAAAATTAATATCACTGATACTTTTTCCAGCTTACCATTAAAACAGTGTACTTCTAGGATTTTTTTTTTGTTTTAAAAAGATCTTGCAGAACTTCATATTTCCCTTAAAACACCTATAGGCCAGTACCTGATATCTGTTAAGTTTTATACACATTTACTACTACTAATTTCGAGCATGGAGCTCTGAGTGCCAGAGCAGCCCCCTTGTGCAGGGAGCACAGAGCAGCAGATGCACGGAAGGGGCCGAACGCTGACCCTGTCCTTGTGCTTCCTGGGACAAGAGAGGCAACTCCACAAAATTAAAACAAAGGCTGAACAGATGATCTACAGAGTGAAATTAATGAGGTGCAGTTTGAACTTCTAACAGAAATGTAAGGATCAGAAGGCGGCACTCATGGCTGAGCTCTTCTAAGTTTATCCCCACGAAGGGTAGCCTTGCACACTGCCTGTTATTTTTGTGGACGAGAGGCAGACTAACTGAAGGGAGCTGGCAAAGCAGGGCAGCTGATGCACAGCTACTTTTACAAGTGTGTTAAGTGTGATCTGAGATCATTCAAAGTTGTCTTATATTTAGGACAGGAGCAAAAAGCCACCCTGCCTTAGACGTCACCGAGCCACGTGACAGTTGCTGTACAGACCTCCCGTTTGCCACCGCGTTCTAACAGCTAGGCATGTGCAGTTTGTACTTCTGGTACTTTTTGGGTGGGACGTCACTGCCCCAGCAACAGCTAAGAACAAATAAATTACAACATGCACTCTCAAAATCATGCAGCTACAGTTTGCAAATCTGACGTCTAAAAAAGAAACATTAAAAACCTTAGTTAAGTTCCTTAAGCTTACAGAAAACTAATACCAGAAATGCAGCAGTAAAAATCTTTTTCACTGAGATGTACATGCAGGAAGAAACACAGAAGAGTTTGATGGAGTTGGTTATGAGCAGAGAACATGTGTTTCACAAAGCAACAACCCAAACGCCGTGTGCCTGAATTAATTGCTTTGGGGCCAGGACTTCACCCACAGGTTGAAACAAGAGTCAGACAATATGCTGAGGATATCAGCAATGGTGAACAGATTCAAAGCCCTCAGGAATATATTCAATGAAATCTACAGCCTTCTATTCCAACCTTCAAGTTAACTTCAAGCCAGTTATTAACACAGTGCTTGAGGTTTAAAATGGCAACGTTCTCCTCACTAGAAAGAAGGTTGCTTACTTCTTCCAACCAGTTCAGGCCACAGATTCCTACTCCATGATCACTCGTGTTGTACTGACAACACCAAAAAGCACACGTGACAGAAATGATTTGTGGCACCAAACAAATGAACAAAAATTAAAAAAAAAATAATCATCTGGTGTCACAAATCACAAAAGCTCCTCTTAAAGCTGAATCCCCTTAAACTCACAGCCCTTTCAGAGGCTTGTGATTGAGGGAGATCATATATACAACAGCCAGAAAGGTGACAGAACAAGTCATCATAGAAGCAGCACTGAGACCAGGCACTAGCCAAGATACTTGGGGTGAAAGCGACAGACACACAAGCAGATACCCTGAGCAGAGCAATCAGGCAGGGCTCCTCCCGACACCATCGTTGTAAACCACTAGAAGACACTTGGCTAAGATGAAGGGGCATCACCACACACAGCTCCACGGCTGGCTGCTTTTGGAGAGGCCGCATCTTTCCAAGCTGCTTCTCTCCTGAGCTCTGTCCGTCACACGCCGTACAGCACCGAGGGCTACGAGTTTTGCACACCTCGGGGAAACCGAACAGAGGCAATTGCACCAGAGGATCAAAGCATACAACGGTGGTAAGGCAAACTGAAGGAACCCATACCAAATGTGAAGTGAATGCTAATTTACACAGTAAACTTCTATTCTGCAGTACTTTTATTTGTGCTTACTGTCATTAGACTAATGAGATCCAGTACCATATGTATGGTAGAGGCAAAGTAAGAGAGGCAGTATAAATTGAAAATAGAAGAAAGCATCCAAAAGTACTTTTTAATGTGTTTGAGGAACATTGGTTTGCTGTGCATTTTTGTAACTTCGAGAAACATAAATATTGATTTCTTCCCAAGTATTATTTAATTCACAAACACCAAAAGACATTTGTTTGCTTTTTAGAAGATCAATGTATTTCAGTGCTATTAGTTTGAAAAGACAGAAAACAGAAAGAGCAAGTGGTAAAAAAAAGAAAAAAAAAAAAGAAAAAAAGGAAAAAAAAAAATAAGGACCACCTGGAATACAAACTAGATTTAAAAGGACTTATAAAGAGGCTTAAGAGGTATATATAACACTAGTGAAAAATTTATGGTCCTGGAAGCTATAATACACTCAGAGGGAATGTAACACACCAGCTGCATAATGCTGCTTCCTCACCCTGTTGCAAACCAATCCCACCCAGCAGAGCAAGGCAGAAATTTGGGGTGAGAAGACAACAGGGCTCCCACACTGGGGCGTTCCCCTCTGAGGTCCCGCGCGGTGAGCGGCGGCGGGGCTGTCGACCCGCTGGCTGCGGCTGCCCCGGTAAGTCGAGGCCCTGAGCGCCTGCTCTGCCTGCGTGCGAGCAGGGGACTTGCAAGGGACTCATCGCTTCGGTGCAACACTGTTCTGCACCCGCACCTGGGTTGGAAAACGAGCACTCCTGATTACATGAGCAAAACATTTGTTGAGAAGGTTTCCTGCAGTGGTAACAATAATAAAGATTAACCCAAGTATTCACACCCTATCAAAGGCAAAAATCTCTTTCTTCAATATTAAAAAAAAAAAAAAAAAAAAAAAAAAAAAAAAAGAAAATTCTAAATTAAGAAGAAGAGAAAAGATTGGTGATATTGGGGTTTGGACTACATTCTCAAACTCAGCCAGACTTAGAATCATACAAGGAGAAAAACCTTACATTTTTGCACCTTTAGGAGAGCCTGCTATATTGACAGAGATATGAATAAACATAAAATTCACCATCCAGTATCAGAATTAGAGTACTGAATATTTCTGATGGATTAATTATGTTTTTCCAAGCTATTCAGATAATTAGACATACTAAGTTCAGAGCTATTTTTGCAATGATAATGGACTTGTTTTGTTGTGGTCTATTTAACAAACTGTTGGACTTGTTTTCTAATGCTTGTTTACATTCCTGTACATCCAAGCTTTATTGATATTCTGTCCTCTGGATTATAGTGTCATGCCAGCAACACCACGGAAATAGCTCAAGACAATATACACCTCGCTTTTCAGAGCTTCTACCACAAATAAGAATTCTGCCTAACTTGGAAATGGGCATACTGTGCTAAACAACTTTTTAATAACGTTTTATGTGTATAAACCTTAGACATAGTGGCTTCCATTTAGCAAACTACTTCAGAGCTTGCATTAGTCAAAATTGTTCAAAATGTTATGTAACCTTACATCATGTATATCGCACTTGGCTAATTCACAAAAAAACAGAACAAACTTTAGACTTTGCTGGTCTCACTGCTTGTAACATGTTTAAATTTATGCATGTACATGCACAAATGACCCTAATCACACTAGTCAAATTCTTACCTTTTTATTGAGCCAGCTTTTAAGAAGCGGCGTGCATTATACTGAAATGAACAACTGAGTCCCGCTGGTCTCCAGAGCCTCACATCGCGGCAGCCCCATCAGCCTCTGCATTCATGCCGTGCTACCAAAAAGGAGTGCCCGAGGTGCCAGGTCAGCACATTCCGAGACAACATCACGCACCTCATGCGGTCAGACCTTCCCACACAAGCACGCAACCAGCGCTGGTTATCCTGAAATGCAGAAACCTTTCCACAGAAGTATTTATACAGCTTCCCACTTTTTTGCACTCATTCAAAATCTTTGATTAAGCAACCAAAAGAACTGTTCTACCTGTATCAAGAAATCTTACTTGGCACAAATCGCACGTGTAACCGCTATGTGTATACACGCACACACTTCAGCCATGCACATACATACTAGTAGTCCTTCACGTTGCATGGCTAGGATGAGAACAAACAAAAGCCGGGTAACATTTTTAAAAATCTACAATCACTTAAAACTAATATTCTTGAAAGGTAAGTTCTTCTATTAAACCAAATACATTTTAAAACATGGCTTTGTTGTTACATGTTACAAATGAATAGAATCACAGTAGGAAAGGTAACAGAAAGAAGTGTAAAATTATATAAATAAAGGCTGCTTCTTTCCTTCTGGGTACCACTACTCACATTGTGCAAATGTATTATGCAAAATAATATTAAAACAGAATCTGCATTTTACCCTTGGGTTCATTCAATATTCAAGATGAGTTATAGAAAAAAGAAGTTAATTTAGGGTGAAAATAGAGCATTTAATAATAAGACTTTTTAAAATTGTCCTTCAAAGATTAATTCAGAGACCTAAAAGGAACAATGTCTGTTTTAGTGTAGGTCCATACAAATCTCTACTTTTCATAAACACTGCACATCCCATGAGTCCCGTAAGGACTGTTTTCTTGTTTGGTTTAAAAGAAAAAAAAAAAAAAAAAGAGGACTGTGTATTATTAGTCAAATTATTGGAACATATGCAAGAGCTCTGAAAGTTCTGAATACTAACTCGAATACCTTAGCGTTGTGAGTATCTTATTTCCAGTGTTACAATTATGTGGGTTGGAAAGGATTACACAGTAGTGAATCACCTTATGTAAGCAAATTTTTAGATTAATTTCCATTGTGTGTTTTATCTTATAATCCCAAGATATAAAATTATATCAATGCCTCATCTTTTCAAACTTTTTTTTATTAATCCCTCATGCAAATTAGAAATGAAGATTTTTTTATTTTTATTTTTTTAACAGTAGCCTAATCAGCTTTGCTAGCTTATTCTTGTAGCTTACAGTTTAGCTAGAGATTCATTCTCTCAGGGGATTCATATTCTGTCCATAAGTGCTGTGCTTCTTTAAGCAATGCACTCACCACGTATAAGACTGGGATCGCAGGAGTTCATTTCTGCATTCCTTATGAAAAATACTATTCTTCACGTGGCAATTGAATATAGCATAGTGTGAAACAACATTCACCTCCTTAAGGGGCAAACCGCAACTCTGTCCTTGTATTACCCTTGAGTCTCCAAGAAAAAACGGAGCTGATGCATATGAGAGCTGACATGCTGAGCATGAGATTGCACAGTGGTTTTGGTCAATTTAAGCGAGGATTGCACAGGACAACCCTGCCCTGACTTTGTGTGTCCTTCCCTTGGGCTAGTACTCTGCTTTTATGAACACGTAGGGATCCAGTTCCTCCTCCCCATCAACCAGCCTCCCTCGCCAGTTATTCTTCTTGCTAGACCCATACCTTTAATTTTCTTCATAGCTGGTCACCAGATGGTCACTATACAGACAAGGTAAAAACACAGCTTAAAGGCGGAGCAGAGTAAGAAGCGGGCAGGACCATTCCAGCCCTGGTCACCCTAAGAGTGAGATAGCTTTCTCTGAGCTGGTGTACAATGGTACCCTGAGATGGAATTTCAGATGGTCTCCACCTGCTCGCAATGGAGCCATGCCTTATGGTCATCACAGCATGCGGTAACTCTGGGATGGGACTGGCAGAGAATAGCAGGGAGAGATTCGCAACCATAACGTACCAATCCCCAAAATAGAAAAAGAGGAATAAAGTAGCTAACATTACTAAAGCTGTAATAGTATAATACTACCATGTGTTCAGAAAGCGTCCCAAATCATAGACCAAAGATCTATCCCGTTAAAGAGAACTTGTGTCCAGCATTTCTTTTTAGTAGTGCTACCCATTTTGGTTCATCTCTCGTTATGTGAAACCAGTTCCTTCAGCACAAGGCAACAAAATATGGCTCTTAGTCTACCAGTATTTACACTTTTTCATCTAGAAGAGATTAAATTGCAAACAGCAATTAAAATAGTAAACATTTCCAGCGTGTTTTCTCCCTCCTCTCTAAAGGAATAAAACCCACTGCTGACACAGGAGGAGATGAAATGCTCTTGACTGACACTTCATAACCCCTTTGAACTCTTCTGGTGATCGTGACTCTCAATTTCAGACACAATGTCCAGAGTGAATGAGCATCTACTACCCCATAAACAAGCCACAAAACATTCGTAATCATTTGTTAGAATAAAATTCTTCATCTCCCCTGACATCTGGGTTTCTAACCTCAAATGACCTGTTAAAACTCTGAACTCCAAGTCAAAAATAATCCATATCACAAAACACTCTTAAAGGATAGCAAGAACATACACATTTGTTCAAAGGTGCTCAAGAATCCCTGACAATGGAAAATCAAGTAATCTTTGTGCTCCAGGTCCCAGTATCTCTAGCTGAAATGCATTAAAAGGGAAAAAAAAATCAAGTTTATTATCCCTATCTACAACTTGTGGTGCGATATTTTCCTTTACAGCATTCTGAATCTTCTACCTCCTGAGAACAATGAACTTCAGAAAAGAATACAAGGAAAAATCGCTCTTGCTTTCAAGAATATAATTTCAGAAACGATTCATTGGAAATAGTGTAGAATGAAAAAGAGTTGCAATAAAAGATGAAAAAGGCTATTCTATTTGCTTTGTATTAATTCTGCTTTAATCTCTGTATAAAGACTAGATATTTCTAGGTGTGAGGCATGGCACTTAAGCAGAATGAATGGGACATCAAAATGATGCAACAGTGCTTAGAGTTCGCTGTTCTTTGTTATAGAGACTGTTGTGTATATATCTACAAGATGCTTATCTGCTCTGCACATCTAATACCAGCAAAAACAAAGACAATACTGAGATTTTTTTCTAATTTGTCTGAATTGTTTTAATGAGGCAATTTATTTATACATTTCACAAAATCAAATCCCAATGAATCCTCTATTCACATCAACATCTAACAGAGAACAAACTTGATTGACCGAATTCTCCTCTGCTCTTGAATTAAACCAGCAAGCTACCTAACTTCAACATTTTTTTTTAATCTCGGTTTTCTAAATGACCACTGGAAACTTTGTTCCCTCCTCACTGCCTCCTTCTGAGAACAAAAGAACCTAAATCAAATTTCAGCCACTTCCCTCTCAACACCAAAACGAAGCACAGATCGGACTGAGCTCCTCAGGAACAGGGAGGCTAGCAGACTACACAACTACTCCGCTAAGCCAATGTGCTATTTCCATAAATTGATTATTAAAAGCCTAATAAATGTTTCTATGAGCCTGTCACACTACTTCTAAGAAAACTTTGTTCCTTCTCCTCTCCTCTCTTCTTGCCTATGAAAATTAAGTAATTATTTGATTCATAAAATGCTCAAGGATCAAGACGACAGCCGACATCCTACTTGCCCATAGCACGTAGCGTCAAAATGCAGGGCAGGAAACAAACATGAGACAGTTATTTTAAGGCAAACAGTAGGTATCCCAGCAAAGCAGCACCATAACAGTTGCACTACGAAATACCGTGACACATCACACCCCGATCACAAGCCTCGATAAGCCAATAGATAAAATCCATCAACTGGTCGTTGTACAGTTTAGATCGCGCTGTTCCTGCTGCGGCTGCACCTTGGCAATGGCACCAACCCGATGGTACCACCGAAAACCTTGCAACTGGGCTCGCCATTTAGTAAAGCTCTTAAGCACATTCTCAACTTCCAAGTGCAACTTCGTATGCTTAAGCTCTTCTGTTTTCGCTGTCACATGCTTCTCTTTTAATGATTGGGTTCACATTTATGTTTTAAAACTAGCTCCCCAAGTGTTTTGCTCCATGGTATGTTCACAGGGGAACCCAAGCAACAGCAGACAAGTGAGCCCTTGGCTGCCATCACCTTCTTGCAGTACCAAACCAACATGGGAACGGTAGCCACTTCTAGGGAAATGCATTTAAGATGCCTAAAAACAAATTAAGTTTTTCAATTCTGGAACATTTCCCCTGTTTTTTCTTTTCCATCTTACAGACTTAGACTCCATTTTATCACGCCAGTGTTCAGCCAGCAAAATATTTGCATTCAGCTTTAAGCACATCTGTATATTTACATCAACAAGGTTATTTAGTCAGCCAAGAACTTGTTTATATATTTTCTGGAGATAAAGACAGAGAGCTCAGCACCTTGCTGGACAGAACCCTTCAACAAACAAGGCTAAACTGGAACCCTGATAAGAAATTGCCATAACTAGTTAGGGAACAGAAAAATACTTCTGTGAAATATACGCGGTTTTTTGTTGTTGTTGTTTTTAAGTTTTTCCCAGTTTGTAGGATTTAAGCTAGACCAATTTCTAGCTCTGAAAAAGGGATTCACAATACCTTTCACTGCTGTTTAAACCTCCATCAAACTTGTTTAAAGGTAACAGACATGGTTTTATGGTAACAAAATGGATTTCTTGGTAAATAATTTACAAAATAGATTCAAGACAGGACTGACAGAAACCTACTAAAATGTACAAAGAATGTCAAAAAAGCCTATACTACTTTCAGCAATATTTTCACCACAAACAGTGCAAGAGATCTTTACTCATAATGAACTTTTTTTTTTTCCTCAAACTACTATTTCAAACCACAATTTTCTGAGTTCTATAATTCCCATTTTCAGTAAGTTTACGAAATATTTTCAGGTGATGAAACCCAGTTAGTCATTTGCAAACAGCTCCCTTAGTACTCTTCTGTTCCACACACCTTCAACAGCACAAACCCAAGTCCTCAGCCTTGCTGGGCCCCAGACCAGGAACTGGGGATGGCAGAGGAACCTCTGGCCTGTGCTCTGTGCACGACCCCGAGAAGGGCTGCAAGGGAGTCCTGCCCACACTGCTACCCCCGGCATGCAGCTACCGACAGATGTAAGGCACCAGGGAGTAGTAAATGTTGTAGTACCTTAATCACTCTTTTTCTATTTGAAGAAGGTTTTTGCCTCTGGGGCTTGCAGAAGTTTAAAAAAGAAAAAAAAAAAAAAAAAAAAAAAACAACTTCAATTGTTCAACGTACAAAGGACCATTTCATTTTTTTGTGCTGGTGAGGCAGCACACAGTACCCAGGCAACAATGAAAAACGGACTCTACGTGTGTTCTTATAATGCATACGTATGAAAAAGATACCCTCTGTTTAGTCAGTGCCATCACGTAGGCAGTCTGAGTCATGTTAACTGTTCAAATATTTAAAAAGTCAAATGTATTCATTCGTATTTTTTAAACTTCAAAGTCCTCCCGATAAATCTTATTTTGTGAGAAGAGCTGCCTTCTTCGTACTAAGCAAAATAATGGCTACAGAAAGAGATTTAAATATCAAAATCTTTATTTGCCAGAAGTTCGATCCTAAAGACTTTACTCCGGCACAGTCTTTGAAGTTAATATGGAGTTTTACCTGAAGAGGACAAAGATTTAGCATTGACTTCTAGCTTCTTAATTGCTTATAAAGCATGCAGGCAGCTTTTTCTTTCCTTTTCATGAAAGCTCTCAAGCACAGAATTAGGATAGTTGCTACTAAAGCTTCATATGACTGTTCAAAACAGCCACCATCTGCTAAGCAATGGAGAGAAGTGCCAGTTTCTCTTCTGAAGTCACTAGCACAGCACATGACAAAAAATCCAGATAGAAAAGAACAGTGATAGCTGTTTCAAACTTTTGTTTTGGTATAGAACAGAAGAAGGGAAAACTGTTCAGTCTTCACGAGCCTTATAATTGTTGGTAGAAAAAAGCAGAACCGAGGCCTGCTTTTATAGGTAGAACACTAATCTTTTCACCGCCAGGACAGCTCTTCTGTCTAACACAGGTTCCTAAATAAAGGGAATTTGGTGTTCTGCTCTGCAGTAGTAGCTCATATCAGTAAGCTAATCACCACATATAATTCAGAACAATCAGCAGTCTTTGGCAAAGAGAGACACAGTGTTAAGCTGTCCCAGGCTGGGAAT
Source organism: Anseranas semipalmata (assembly GCA_013399115.1). NCBI lineage: Eukaryota > Metazoa > Chordata > Aves > Anseriformes > Anseranatidae > Anseranas > Anseranas semipalmata. Next base: position 290,913 of record VXAA01001241.1, on the reverse strand, counting down.
CAACCCTTATCCTCAGGACAGGCGTAATCTGGAGAAAAGGATGGAGGTCGACAGCAATACAGTGTAAAGACAACATACATTTTTGACCAGATGCACAATATCTAGTTATGTGAACAAACAGCCTTCACTCTCCGCTTTCACCATTACTCCAACCTTCAATGTCCCACCCACTCCCAGGACGGGAAGGAGTAAATGAAAAGAGAAAATTACAGTGCTAAAACAATTACACTTGCAGACATCACCTTTCAAAATGTAGATCTGAACTGCTGGGGGAGGTTGAATGTATCAGGTCTGACAGCTGTAAAGTTAAACACTTTATAGATATAAAAACTGTAAAATACCTGTGAAAAGCTTTCCACTAAAATCTTAACCACAAGCAGCCACTGCAAATTTTGAACTGCCTGTCAGCAAAAGGAAATTCAGAATTTTGATCAGCGCCTAGCATTTTGAAGATGTTCAAGCTGAAACACCCTCTCCTCTATAAGCTATATGCCTTGTTTGTCAATGAGTCAGTTCCTGTTAATAAGTCATGCAAAATGATGCAGATTGAAGTTATGCAAAGAAAATTATCTTTCTTGAAACTACTGTGTTAGCTGATTTGCCTACTTAACATGTTGTGACAGCTTCAAGATCTTGAAACTGTCTAGATATATACACAAACCATTAAAAACTCCAAGAAAAGCTGCATTTGAAATAATAGGAAGTGTCAAAATATCTTGGAAAACGTAAGGCAATAAAATATTAATAACAAAACAGCTGTTTAATGACATCCTACCAAACACTTACAACATGTTGGTGTTATTTATACAAGAAGAGAGGGTATGTTACACTTTTAAAATGATGTCCTATGGTTCTCCGGGATGCTTTTAAGCACACATTAGTGGAAGGAAAAGAAAAAAAAAAATAGTGATTTAACTATATTTAAATGTAACCAGCATAGTAACAAAAATGACAACTTACTTAGCTAAAAAGCTTCTTTGTGCACTGACTCTTGACAGCCTTCAAGAAAATAAGAACAAATACTGCCTTATGCTGTTGCTAACATTTTCATTACCTGTCAGTGATTTTTGTTTGCTGGTTAGTTTGTTTTTAAATAGCAAACACACAACAGCAGCCAGAAAACCCCTATAATCCACATAGGTTGAATAAGCTTAAGTAGGCATGTATGACCTCCACCTCTAAGAAACAAAAATAAAATAAAAATTTCAGATAGCACACCGGATATGCAGATGACTCTGCATGATTAAGGATCATCAGAATTAACAGGCAATACACAGGGTGCAGAAAAACAAAATTGCAGTGGAGTCATAAATGCACACAAATTTTTTGATGGTCTCCAATTTTGACAATATTTTAGGTATGTATACTCTTCAAAAACTAGACAGTGAAAGGTTTTAACGCTCCAGTCTGAACCTGCGGTTCTAAAACTCGAAGAGTATAGAGTAGTTGCCCTTATGAAAAAGGCTGCTTCATCATGGTTTTTAGTTTGATTTTCTGTACTCTTAAAAAAAAAAAAAAAAAAAAAAAACAAACNAAAAAAAAAAAACCAACAACTTTACTTTTAGCATGCCGTTTTCTTAATGAGAAATTGATGAATGATGACATCTGGCAAGAGAAAAAAAGCATATGGTCTAACTAGCTGTTTCTACAGAGGTTAAAATCAGCTTTGCAATTTTCTCTGGTTGCCATTATGATTGACAGATCATCAAATAAATCACTCATTCTTCTCCCTCTCTATGCTGGTCCTCTGTACCATCAAAGGCACTAGGGGGTAAATTTGCACTGTAGTGTATGAGGAATTAGACACGCAAGATCCATTAACATAAATGGGATTTTTGCACCTAATTCCCTGCACACCATGCTGAAAAAATGTAGCTGTAGGATATAATATTCATGTTTTTTCTTTATTCTATTTATAATTTTTAATTATTAATTTCTAGCATAATTGGTTTCTTTTAAAGAAAATGAAATGTCTAGTAGGTTACCTAAAATATTGTTTAAGACCCCTTGGGCTTGACGCTAAAGATGGCAGGGAGTATGTATGTATGCAATCCAAAAACCCAAAAGAAACTAGGGTGAAATGGGATTGTTGATCACCCATTCAAACTGGCTCTGCTTTCTTTCACAGCTATTACCTATACCTTACTGGAGTCCCATCCATCTTAACCCCACCTCCCCCAAGAAGTAACCAAAATGGACATAGTATGTGAAAATTAGAAGAAAGTAAAGGACGTTTTAATCTCAGTCACTTTTTTTTTTTTTTTTTAATTAGAGCTACTCTGGGTCAATGAGAACGGAAAGGTGCTGTTTTCAAGGCCATTTCTTTCCACATCCTGCAATCCCTGAAACCATTGGGTTAAAGCAGTTTTTGTGAATGATGCTTTAGTGCAGTCTGTTTCTGTTCTTTTGCTTTTATTGAAAAATTCTGAAATTGATTTGAATTCTCATTTCAATCTACAACAATTTTAAGTCATTCATTTTGATAAACGTTCAAATAATCACTCTGGGTTGATCTACTTTCTTTTTTTCCGGGGCTTAATGGCTGGACCTAGAAAATAATAATTCAATTGCACTGACATTAAAAATGAGGTATGAAAAGTTCATGCTCATGAAAATTTTTTATCCTAGAATGCTTCCAATTACAGACTATAGTACATTTCAATAAGCAGGCAACATCCTTCTTTCCTTTTGTATCTTAAACTGGCAAAAGCACCAGAAAGAGTTGTTGAGACTGATGTTTGTCTATGTTAAATCTGTGTGGTATGACCAACATTTCTAAAGATTCAAAAAGAAGTGGTGCTTTGCACAGAACGGCTCAAAAAGAAGTGAAGAAGAAGAACAACAACAACAACAAGAAAGCTAGGGCAGGTTAAAAGAAGAATAAATGAGCTGAAGAGCAACAGACTTGAGAAGGCTGAGCTTGCTACCATACTGCTTAAGATCTGCAGAGGTGACATAACACTAACAAACTGCTGGGTCAGACAGATAATTTGTTGTTTTTATTACGGATTGAAGAGAAGCCAAAGCAAATCCTATATCAGTTAAGGAAGTTGACAGTGAAGAAAGTAAGTCAGACATCAGGCATTTTGTTGAGAGAGATTGAGAGATTTTGACATACTAGGCAAAGAAATGAAGAGTCCAAAATAGCTGCTAGCTCACAGATCTGAGCAAGAAATGTCTTTTTGAAAGTGGTGAGGAAGGAGGAGGAGGAGTGCTGAGAGATTAAATGCCTCATTCATTTTGGCTACGATGAATATTGCAAGAAAATGTCAATGGAACATGCCAGAGACAGAAAAAAACACTAGGCGAATGAAGAAAGGTCAGAACGCGAGTGTTAATCTTGCAACCTATTCAACACATTTAGGTTTGAAAGATACAGTCTAAAACTTTAAGATACTGTTAGGACTTAGTTCCAGTGTTTGGTGCCATGTTTTCTTCCACTTGGATTCCAAAGAATCCACTTTTTTAAAAATGTAAATTCACACATTCTACATAAAGCATGCTCATATAAGAGTGGTATGAAAACAACAAAGGTTTTTTTCCTATCTTGGTCCCTTTCTGATAAAGCTTGATGAACAGTGCCTCCGGTCTTTATAGTTGTTTTATATAGAACAAGATTGTTTTGAACACGAATTTTAGTGAGCAGCAGCCACGTCTGAAACGACTTCTATAAAATGTTCTGCTCACTGTTTAATCTAACAGCTTTACACATCACTTCAGCAAATGAAGGGCAAACCTGTGCCCATTTGCTTCTTGTATGACAAATTTACAAGAGTATATTTTCACACAGTATAATGGGGCTTTTCTACTTTCTTTTTCCTAGTTTTTTGTTTCCTTTTTACTTTTTGGAAGCATTGATTGAAAGAATAGTGCACTCTCTTCAATCTTCAAATAGAAACAACAAATAGCAAACAGCAAGCCCGTTTGCTTCTGTAGATATTTTCAAGTTTATATAGATTTTTTTTCCTCTTGCTACAGCAAAATACAATGGGAGAAATAATTCCTGTTCATATTAATGCTCTTTCAAATTTTAAGGTCTAATTCATGTTTACAACTTCTCATATGGTCCCCTTGTATCTGACATAACCAATTATCCAAACAACACTACTACTACCTTCATTTCCGCTGAAGTATGCGTACTTCTTTCAATTGGTCCTAAAACTGTTGAGTTAGAGCTTGTGTGGATGTCTCCTAAAATGGAGGCATTCATCATCATTTCTCTGTTATATTAATTTTCATTTTCCCACAATGAAGAGAAATTGAACTTACGGCTATATTCCTCACGTTTCCAGAACTTCTACACCATTTTCATTTACCAAACAGCTTATGGGACTCCAATTGAAACTGAATCCCCTGTGAAAATACTTTCCTTTCACTCTTCCTAGATTATAATGAACATAATTAATAAAATAACACTAGGCAATTCAAATACTGTGCCCAACATGGGATACGACAATCAGAGTCCAATAGACCCAGTTTTATTTCTATTAAAGCAATGACAAAATACCTGCCAAATTACCAGAGACCATGCCAAAAGAGATTAAATCTTGTTAATAGCACAGAAAGATCTGTATTACTTTCTTGAGATTGCTGATAAAAGATTACATAAATATTTTGTCTCTTACAGGTAACCACTTTTCCTGTTGCACTTAACTGCTAAGTTCTTTATCAGGATACAAGAAACACTCCTGGTAACATACCTTAAGTTTTCAGATTTTTTTTTTGGGTCCAATATCTCTTGGGGATATTGTTCCCTGGTGCTCTGAAGAATTCAATTTCCAACCAATGTCACAAGGTACATGTTGGCATATAGGAAGAGTGATTGCTAGTTGAATTTGTATGTATACATGTAAAATATATATAAGGATGTGTATAATCTAAGTTGCCTTCACTGTGGTTTTTACTTAACTTGTTTTGCTCAGTAGAAGGGAAGCCTTCGGGCATTGTCAGGCACTAAAAGCACTGTAACGTTTGAAGAAATGGGGCCTTCAGCATCTTTGTCCTGCAACAAAACTGCAAGCTTCCTTGTTACAATGTAGTTGAGCAGAGGAACAATACGTTCTTTGAAAATGTCTAATGAAACTGCTATTTCCCATAACATTCCTCAAGCATTACTGTTATTTAAATATGACTCTAGCTCCCTTGTCATCTATCTTGCTGCTCTCTAAGCAGATTATAATCGATCAGACTTATCAGTAATGTGGTATCTTGAGTTTATTATTTCATGAACTTTATTGAAAGGGTCTCTTCTTCCTCTGTCCAAAACCGAGATGACACTGTACATGCTGCTTATTGTAATACCAACCACTTTTGCAGTTGGATCACTGTGCAGATTAGCATCCAATTTGTTTTCCCACCACAACCTCGAGGTCTCTCAATACTATTTCTTCACGGTCATTTCCTCTCAGTTGTATGAATTTTCATTTTCCCCCAATGAACTTCCCTATGTTCATTATGAAATCTTACTAAAAAAAAAATAAAAAAAAAATCTATTGATGACAGATACAATATATATATATATATATACACTTAATTCCTGAACAAGGATGCTGAAAAGATGACCCTAAAAATCATCACAAACTTCTCTGTAACGTTTCCTTCTCTTTTTTTAGAGGCACATTTTTACTAGGCTGCTTAAGAAGTGGTTTCATAAATTTTAAACCAAGTTTATTCAAAAGAATTGCAGCCAGTGCTGTATTTACAGCCAACTGGGAGGTACAATTATTATTATTTTTTCATTACTTTGACATACGAACTGATATTCCTTCACTGGTCAACATAATTGTCTCCATACTTAGCTTTACACTCTAGAATCTTCCTACCTCATAAGAAAATTTAACAAAAAGAAAATGCCAAAAAAAAAAAAAAATCAGTGAAACTAATTGTCAACATGACTACTATTGACTTTACAATACCACATACCTATGTACTATTTTATTTTATTTTTTTAATACTGATGACAATGCTTTTCCTATCTGTCATGATTTTGGCTGGGACAGAGTTAGTTTTCTTCACAGGGCTCACACAGTGCTGAGCTTTGGATTTTTGATGAAAACAGTGGTGACGACACCGATGGGTCAACTGCTGCAGAGCAGCGTTACGCGAAGCCGAATGGACATCCCGTACCATGCTGCGCCATGCGCCGGGGTACAGGAGGAGGAGGGGGACAGTCGGAGCCATGGCGTTTGCCTTCCCACAAAACTGTTACGCGTGATGGGCCCTGCTTTCCTGGAAGTGGCCGAACACCTGCCTGCTGACGGGAAGCAGTGAATGAATTCCTGGCTTTGCTTTGCCTGGTAAAGTGTCCTCATCTCAGCCCACGAGTTCTGGCACTTTTACCTTCCCGATTCTCGCCCCATTCCCACCTGGGGAGAGCGAGCAAGTGGCTGCGTGGTGCTCAGCTGCCCGCCGGGTTACACCACAACACTACCTGATGAATAAGTTTTAAGACCACAAATCACCAGAGAAATGAAATTAATTACACCTCGCTATATCCAAGTTACTCAGTTATACTATTATTTCAGAAAACATTGGTAGTCGTGATGTTTCTGGACATGGTTCCTCAGTTCAGATAAATAGTACCCGATTTTTATACACACACACACACATGCACACAAAAGCTTGTCAGTTTAGATGTGTGCTCAATCTCTTCAGCGAGTATCATATTTATATGATACTTATTTATAACAACATACTTGCTTATGAACATTTAACATACTGATTTCCTGCAAATTGTGCATGTGGAGAAAAACCGTCAGAAGAAACCTGACCAATGAATACAGGTATCTCCCCCCACCAACTGGTCACTCCATGTGACCAGTGATCACACTGAGATTAGTCCCCCATATGCGTGACATGATTGTCTGTAATCCAAGACTGCAGTGCTTGCACAAAAAGGGGAACATTTTATGGCAATAAAGCTCCTCGAAGATGGCACCATCCACTGAAGTAACATTTGCAGACCTTAATTATTATGACAGTTTACATGAAAACTGTTGAAGAAACCTACCATGAAGTTCAAACGATTGCAGAAAAGTAGCCTCTCTTTCAGTGGTTTGACGTTATATTCCATCAAGAAATACACAGAAAACAGTATCATATGCTGTCCTGGGCATAAAATTAGACAGCCTGAAGTGGGAGGACTTCTTGTGGTTCTTTTGCATACTTCCAAATGCTAAAAATCAACCAAGCAAACAACAACAAAACCAAACAAAAACCAGAAAACTTTCATGAGGCATTGACCTCAAGGAGAGGTAAATACAGAAAGAAAGTAAAAACTTACTTGAGAAGGAAGCAGACCTGCCTATTTCTGTTGTTAATTCCGTAGAAATGATGAACAACAACAGCAGGCCAGAATCTGCTTCCCGTGCCATGCAGCAGTATTTCAAGTTCTCCAAACAGATATTTTTATTTCTTCGAGTCTTATTTCTAGATATGCCTTGTGCAAGCTATAAACTTCTATTTTATTTTTTGTGGTTGTGGAGACACAATTGGAACTGTGAACACACAAGTCTCAAAGAACAAAAAAATAAAAACAATATTTGAATCTTATTTTCAAGCCAATCATAATACATAAAGTTTTGTTTGCTATTTGAGTACATAGGATTATCTGTGCGAAGACAGCATCCAACCTAGTCTCACCAAACCCTGTCCAACACAGGAAAGAAGGCAAGATTCTGACCTAAAATATATGGAGAAGAGTTAGTAGTCCCTGACCTTTCAGACTTGGATAAGGAATGGACAAAGCGCCTTGTGAGATTTAAAGGAAGCCGAGAACTCCAGACAGGGCAGCTGGCAAGGATAAATCCAACGTCAACGATAAAGACAAAGGTCAGAGGGCAAATATTTTAAAATTACTTTGTACAAGTGAGGACAGCAGTAATGTCACATCTGTCATTTCTTCAGAGCCTCTGAATAATAATTTCCCTTGGATCAGGACCCAAATGAGCCTTATAAAATGAGACTGTAATTCCCCTTTGGAAAAAAAGCTTCTTTAAATACAGCAATAGCCCGGATGTTACTGAACGGGAATAAACAACGCCCCTTGGTCACCCAGAGAAACTGCACCACAGCCGGCTCACAGCTGGGGGAGATTCCCCACCACCAGCATTCCCACAGGACAACACAGGCAGTGCAAGAAAGGAAGGGCCTCAGCAAAGCCGGGTTCCAAGCCATCAGAAATGGAAGACTAAAGAAGTTACTTGATGAGTTCAGATATGTACAGACAGGTTAAAAAGTTCTTTGGTGTGACAGTAGCCTTTAGCCCGTCAATAGTCCGGGTACGTGTATCCCAGCTCTGTGGGGCACTGCCCAGCACAAACGGTGGCTCACAGAGAAGGGGAAGACGTGTAATCTGCACTCACAAGATAAAGAAGTACTGCTCGAGGCATTCCAGGCTTCTAGTGTTGTGCAATAGTGGGAAATCAACGGCAGCAAAATGTCTGTGCTTCCAGTGACACACGAGCCCAGCTGCCCATGAGGCCACCACAGCCCATGAAAAAGAAGCACCTCTTGGTGGGAGCCTTCATCCTGTGGAACCAGATGTGAACCCCTTGTTCCTCTGGAAAAATGCTGGGGTCTCCAGAAGAAGGAAGAACAGTATAAAACTTTAAATATATGTTACTTCGAAAAGTTTACACACACCAGGCTCAGCACTCAGATGGTAAAACCGGCTACTAACTAGAATGGAAATGCATCAAACTAAAGACACTAACTACAGTAATAAAAATGCTTTTTTCCTGAGCTGCTTACCAAGATAAAAGCTATAAATCTGAAAATTTCTGTTTGTTTTTGCACTCCCCATATTTGATAGGAGAAAGCATACACACATATGCAATCCGCCACTTTGCAGCAAACCCATCCACCTTCGTACCTTGTAACGCATTACGTAAACCAGCCTTCAGGTAACATAATTGTAATGCGAAGGGATAAATGCCAGATACATCACTTATAACTATTTGTGTGCAAAATGGAAGTCTAAAGGCATCGCAATACAAGGGGAAAACATTCAAACTACAACAGGCATGGCAGCTGTACAGAGTATTCTCATTGTCCTTGCAAGGACTTCCCAGCAGGACTGGACAACATTCAACACCATCAGTATTATTTCCAGAACAACAACAACAGTCCATTTGGCTGATCTGGTGTAAGATTCCCATGTGGCTGTGTGGTACTCAACCAGGATTAATCATGCCCATAATGGACAGTAACGTAAACACAATGCCTCCGTTATTAAACCCTAACTTCAAAGTCATAACACTTCCCATGCAGTAGCAGTACAATTCGTAAATTAGGGGAAAGCATTTGACATTCATTTGTTAAATAACCTGTTTCTGAAATGGAACAATGGGTCAAGATAAGTCAATTACTATTTACACATTTATCCAGCTTGATGACTGCTGTAGTCATAGGTAAAGCACGCACTTGTGTAGGAGAGAAGGCTGTTGAGAGCCAAAAACTAACCCACTAATTTGCAGCAGCCATCTTCATTCCCAGCTTTGCTCTGTGGCATCCTCCTTTCTGGTCACCCAACCTCCTCCCCAGCGCAAGGGAGCTTTAGCAAGGGCAGCAGATTGTTTCAATTGCACCGAGCAAAGCAATATATTGCTGAGCTTATTCTCCCAAGAGCTAGAGCCACAAGAAGAGCTTTGGATTTGCTCTAACCTAACATGCTGCCCTCGGTGGGGTTGTAACAAGCTCTGCCTCTGGAGAGGGGCAAATCCCCATGCTTAGAGAAGGAAAGGGCAGAGGGAAGAAGGAAGGACTTTGCTTCATCTTTCCCTTGTAATGGTGTGTGTTTTGAGCAGAGGGCTGTAAAATTAAAGACAAGAGGCAAAAGATGAAAATGAACAGGCAAATGAAAAGACAAAATGTAGGAACAGTGACAAGTGATAGAAAAAAACATGGAATGAAATAGTTGTGGTAGCAAGGAAGTAACAGGATAAGGAAGATACTCTTCAGTTACTGTTTTACAGGATTCTGTTCACCCAATGCACAGAGAGCAGAACATACAATGATTAACAGCCAATGGAGTAAAGAATATTTCAAGCCATCTATCATTGTAGGAAGTAAGTTCAAGTCCATACAAAAAGAAATATCAAACTTGCTGATGTTTTAAGTAAGACAATGCTAGATTATTTTAAATTTTAAATGCAGGTGAAATTTACAGTTTGTCGTACAGCTGCTAACACCCCCCTCCAAGACTCCTGGATAGGCTAGATGGCTTTATCTCAAAAACGAGGAGGAGGACGGGAATCAAATTCCTGCTGAAAAGACGTATAAGTGAAAACATTCAGCCTGCTGTATCTCATGGTTCTGATCACAACCTCTAAATCAGCACAGCTCACTGAAAATAAAGAGAAGATAGGGAACGGAAAAATCACACAGGTAGGAAATCCAGCAAAGTAGATTTCTAAAAGTACTAACAACCCCTCGTGACTATTAAAGAGCAAGATCTAGCCACCCTACAGTTGATCTGTATCACCAGTTACCCCGTGTAGTCCTTTATACTAACACAAAGTTCATCTTAAATAATTGAACCATCTTTGGTGGTGTTTTATAGATGCTTTGGATAGATGCATGATTCAACAGCCATACAGGGAAACATAGCCAAGGCACCGGTCTCTGCCTGCAGAGAGGTCTGGTGGTTTAAAATAACATTTTAATTTGAATTGTAATAAGGCTAAGAGTGGGATTCTGAACAGCTCACGGCAAGCAACTCCACAGGCCATTACAGCTGTGATCATTTGAACTTCAGTTCAGGGTGATTTTGTTCTAATGATTCAAATTTCATTTTTCTTTAGCATCTGTATGTTTCTTTAAGGCAAGCCATTGCTCTTAAATATGCCTCTGACACCAGGGTTGAGGCTCTGAAAGGTTACCTCAAGATAACTGCAGACAACTCATACACAAGCCTTGAAGCAATATCTTTTGAATGCATGAGCAAATCCATTTAACAAATAATCGAAGACAGAATACAAATAGGTACATGTGAGCACAATTTTCACAGAATTTGGAAGTCGCCTGTTCCTCCTTCTGCGGCTACTGATGTGGCTACTAAGTCATAGCAGTAACTGCAGTTAAAACTTTATTCTTGTGCTGACACTTTCTTTCCTTTACTTACCCAAACGAACCACTAACAGCCTCCCAAAGAGCTTGTTCTACAGAGAGACTCAGCCTGCCATTTTGGAATCAGTCTTTGGAACAGTAATACCTGCAGAATGCAAGCAGACCAGACACCACCAAAAGTTTCATTGAAACTACTGATCAGAGCATGAGCCTTACACAGGTATTACGCCTGAAGCCAGAAGTTCATTTAATCTCTTTTTTCCCCCCAATTCATACATCCTAAGCGGGAAGGTCTGCTTAGGGCAGGCTCTGATTCAGGCACCAGCCCCATCTCAAATGCTGGCAATCCCTGTTAATCACCGAGCGCATCGCTGATTTGTTTACTGGCAAAACTGCCACTTGTCAAACTGCTCGCAGTATTGCTGTTTACAAGCTGCAGATGTAAATCGTGATATAACCACAGCAAGGTGACAGCGTCAAAATGTCCAAGCTCCTTTGAGGAGACAAGATGACAGGGAACAGAACAGACTTCCTCAACTGTTAATTTGTTGACACTGAACATAGGTTGCCAATTTTAGCCAATATTTTTTTTTTTTAGTTTTAAATAAAATACGCTTAACTGATCTATAAATATAATCAATGGATATCGTGTGGAGAACCTACCCCACTTCATAGTGGGTCATGAAATAAAAGTTGTCAAAGGAGGGATAAAGTAAGAGGGAATCTGGAAATGAAGTTTTGTCCTGTCTGGTGACTTCATGGGGCCACCACGCCCTTTGGCTGGGACAAGATGCATTGCCATTGTAACAGAGAGTAGACAAGCAGATGAAGATATCTTTCATTTCTCTTCTGCTATTCTTTGTGAAGGAAAAAAAGAAAAGGAACTTCATTTAACTGCAAGTAGATTGACTTAGATCTATTTTCTCAAACTAGCATGCTATGAACCCTTCAATGATTTGCCAGACCAAAGACTCCTGCCTGAACTGGGCCCACTGAAAAAGGAAAAAGTACAGAGATGGGGAAGAGAAAAAAAACGGGTAAAACTGACACGATAGTGTCATCAGGAATACATGATAAATTTGGAGGAAAAAAAGAAAACTGTAGTGATCATTCATCATCACTCAGTAAAATGACCTTCTGTTGCACCTTAAACAGCTTGCTAGTACTTAAGGCAACAGTTGGATTCAAACCTGTTGCTGCAAGTTAAAAAAATAGTTACTAAAACATTGCTTCTGTGGGCATGGGTGTACAGCTTTTTCTGAAACACAGCCAAGCTACTACGAAGCCTGTGGGCTCCAGCTTGGCCTTCACATAAGATGTTGAGCTGGGGAAATGGAAGAGCGGGAGATGGCGACCTTTTAGCCCCCAGTTATGTACCAGACCTAAAATCTGCAGAGGTCAATGGAAGCATTCCTGGTTATTTCTCATTCTCCAGCTGTGTTTCAAAGCTTGTTGACTTTTTCTTTTTTTTTTTTTTTTTAAAAAAGATATTTCATATATGTGAAATTGAACATACAAACAAGAACACAAGGAAGACACTTAACAGATTTTCTCTTACTGCCCACAGTTTTTCCTTACTAATTACAAGTTAGTCCTCATTCACCATTCCAATTTTGACTTTAAAAAAAAAAAGGAAAAAACAGGCTCAATATCTAAAGATAGCTTCAAACTCACAACTAATGTCCATCCAGAAACTTTATATCCGTATCTATACGAAACATGGTCATGAAGGAATACCATTAGTATATTTTTAACTAATCTTCTTAAATTTTAGGCTGGTAGCAGAAGGTTTAAGCTGGATGCCTAAATTGTACATAGGCTGGCTTGTGAACTACTAAAAAAAAATGCCAAGTTTCATTATGAATAGCAGAGCGGCTTTACAAGAAGAAATGGAGTTTTGTATGTTTGGACTCCCGGGGGGATGGTACCTCGGTGTAGCTCAGTGTCCAGCCCCTCGGGCTGCCGGGGACAGGGTGCTGCTGCGCCCATTTCTGAACTGCACAAACAGGAGCCTGGCGGAGCCCGGGGACAGAGAACTGGCAAAGGCCACACAGCCGCAGGCTGGGAGGAAGTAGTTCAAAACAAGCTAGCAATTTCACCCATCTGACATCCACCTGGGAACTACCGTTCAGAAATATTCAGTAGGTTTGATTTCTTGCCCGTTTTCCAGGATATAATTTAATACATTCCCTTTTTCACTGGCATAAAACTCCATCCTATGTTAACCTTCGAATGATGAGGAGAGGGTCAAAAGAACTAAAAAGGAATAAATGTTAGGCTTGAGAATTCATCATCTTAGGCACCAGAGGATCGAGGCAAACCCCCAAAAAAGCGTTCAGTAGTTCTGTTGTTGCTTTTTTTTTTTTTTTTTTTTTTTTNTTTTTTTTTTTAATTTTTAGTTTTGTTTTGTTCCTCCTGCAAGAGGCCGATGGCTCTAAGTGCTCAGTAAGTTTGCATGGACATCAGCGACTTATTTTCTTAGCACACATACAAAGCACAAAATGCTATGGTACATGTGTTATATTTGGACCTATTAACATTTTGTGTATGCTCTCAGGATTATTTATAGACAGACAGAATGGAATCAGATGGCACAGCTGATTTTCTTTGCTGCTGCTTAAGACAACCATCAACAAAAAGACAACTAACATAATATCAGAGATGAAGTAAATGTTGTTGTCTGGAGATTCAGACATTCACTATTATAATTGCCTGTCCCAGACCAGTTACAAGTCAAATAGAAGGAGAGCTCCTCACAGCTTTCTAGTACTGTTAAGACCATTAATTGAATTACTGGAATAAGCATTTGAATCAGGAACAGATATCAAAAGAATACATCATTTCATCAAATCTCACGGGGAGGAATGGTTGCCTTCAGAACGTTTTATTCCACAAAAAACATGAGTAATGTAGCAGGGACGAAAAACAAAGAACAGAAGGCAACCTCAGACTCTCTAAATGGGGGCACTGTGTTGTCATTAATGACTAACACCAGAAAGTGTCTAGAAAAGCTGCAACAATAAGCATAAGGGAAACTGAAGCAATAACATCACACTTTCACAGTTATAAAATCTCTCTGACATGCTTGGCAAGGAAGTTTGGTGTAAAGGGACTAGTATATGCAGGATGTAGTAGCAGCAGAAAAAGAATGAAAAAAGTCTTTCCATTCACTGATTAATCACAAACTTGTACTCAAATTCCCTTCAACTGATTAAAAAAAAAAAAAAAAAAGAATGACTATCCAATGAAAGAGAAAAACACCATCTTTTGAAAGCAAAAACTCAACAAGGTATCATCTGATCTGACAAATCTATGGCAATAGGTGCTGTACATTAGCCTACATGACTGGATGAAACTACAGTCTGTGGATGTCTACAGACAGCATTTTGAGACAAATGCAACTTGTAAAGAAGTCCCGAGTACCCTTTGCAATACTCTGTGCCCACGATTCCTTTCCCAGCAATTAGTTTGTTATAACTTGGAATAGAGTTTTAAAAACTGAAGAAACTTCCATTTGAAGGAGCTGGAAGTCTTTGCTGAAGAAGGTGATCCCAAATAAAACACCTGTGTGCTTACAGCGTGCATGCAACAATTTTCAGGATAAACACTTATTTTTTCCATGATCACTGTGCTCTTTTTCCTATGGAGCTGCACTCCCTCCCCACCCCTCCCTTTTTGGTATTCTTATTCTAAGCCATTTTTTCCATAAAGCCGTATTTTGTAAATAATGTGCTTAAAGCCCATAAGCCACCCTTTGTTTGCAGCTGCACAATTTTGCATGAAATAAACAGGTATTTGGGTTAACTGCACTGAAGTGAGCCCAGGGACAGACACTGTACATCGATGGAGACTGCTGCAGGCAGGGCAACACCTGGGTTCTGTTTGCTTTTGTCAGGTAGGTGACCTCACACAAACGATTAGTGCAAAACACTCAAGAAATCAAGTGTTTGGGATCAGACTTCTTTTCTTTTTCTATTTCTTTTTTATTTCTTTTATGTACCACAGTTTGCTTGGCGAAGCACCTTTTGAGGTATGCCTCAACATTTCTCTGAGCTATTGGGGAGTAATTTCCTCAGCCTAATCTCCTCCACAAGGCTGTGAAAACTGTAGGATAAAAGGGGAACTGTGGCGATTTACCTACTAATTAGTTGCTCTTATTAAGAAGAGCAAGATAATTGATTTTAGGATGCACTACCCCTTATTAAGGCCTAATTAAACCGTATATCAAAGACTAATTAAATGGCATTATTCCATCTCACTGATGAGTTTTGATGCTTGGTGAATAGATTTGGGTGCAAGATGAACACACACTAATAGATTTCTAACCCACACAGATAACTATAAACTAAGAAGCTGAGCAAAGGGACTTTTGGATTATCTAAAACTAACACATTTATTGGTATTCCTTCACACTGATAGCTTGAAGTGAAAAAATAAAACATTTAAACACCTGCTGAGCATTGCAGTGAAAGGAAAAGACAATGAAAAGGCTCTCCATATACTGTTTAAATAAACATTTAGGTAATTTTTGTAGACTGAAGAATTGCATTTCTGAAAAGGATATACATTTTCATAGCACATTTCTCCATTCTGAAGATTTGTGTAGCTACAACAGCTCAAGGGACCACAAATAATAGGCGTTATTTATTTCTGCCATTTTTCAAAAGCATTAACAAATAAGGAGGTATTGCATCTCTACACCTGAAGAATTATTTGAATTCATGATTATTCAGATATCTTGTGGCATTCCAGGTTTACCTGGTGCTGAAAAGGAATAAAGGGACAGGATTATATGCCTCCAGTTCTCCCAAATCGTCTGCAGGTTAAAATAAACTTAAATAAAGAAAAGATGATGTTTTGCTTTTGAGCAAAGGAATGGCAGGGACTGAATTTAGTGATAAATTCTGATGGTTTTGATCCTTCACTCTTCTTTTAAATGAGCTCATCTGTTCTAAAATAATTCCTTTCACAATCCAGTAGTTGGTTTAATAAAAAACTACTTAAAGTAAATTCATGTGTGTAAAGCAAATCAACTCTAAGCTTTAATACCATCAATCTACCCCCTAAATAAAATGTTTTGTCCTCTAGACAGAATTGCTCTGACAATACAAACTCATCGTTCTGTTTAATCTGTTAGGTCGTGGCCCCAGAGATTACGATGAGCTGTTTCTCAAAGCCCCAGTGCACCGCAGTGCAATGTCTTCTGGATGAATCAGTAGATCCCCACAAAACAACAAAACACAACACAGCGTCGACTTCCTCGCAACTGTGGGGTGTATTTCCTCGTTTCTAATAGCTCCTTTCACTAGCAATAGGATAACCTGCGCACAGAAGCATCAGTCATACATCACTTTTTCATTCCTTATTGGCCATGGTATAACTATCCAGTGACAATAATCTATAGCTCTTGGACATCTAAATTAAACATCACCCCATACTGACTGTAGGGTATTAACCTGAAACTGAACTTCTGCAGGTATAATATTTAATGTGTATTATCTGACGAATATTACAACATGAAATATTCTTTTACTAATGCAAATAGAAATAGCAGTACTGCAAAGGGAACAAATATTTATTTCATCATTTGCACAAATCATATTTATAAATAGGTAAGTGAGCAAAGAATTTGTGTAAACAATCTTTAAAGAACACAGGGCATGATAAACCACACAGCTAAGCAATATGTAGGAGATTTTGAAGCAAAGAATTAAAGTAGTTTACTCTGCTTAGTACAAAGTGATTTTTCTTAAACATATGAAGAAAATTATATTTAAATACCTAAATGCCACTAGAAAAAGCTTTCAGCTTTGTAAAGAGAAAGAAAGAAAATGCAAATAATCTTAAATACCACATAAATATATAATGCTTTTCCTTCTTCAACTCGCACATTGAAGTACCAAAGTGTCCAAGAACCAGAAAACTAACAATTGGATGAAGAATTATATATATGTCCATGTACTTCTGTACCCATGCATGTTCATGTATGAACATGCACACTATATGCAAACATGTTCACAAGTGAAGCTACTGTGCAACTAAGCATCATTTGAATTCACATTTTTTGCCTAGCACTCAGACTCACTGTCACAGATACTTGCCAAAACAGCAGGTGAAGAACGGGTGCCTTCAGTACTTTAGAGTCAAAATGCAGATGTCGTACAGCTACTAAACGATATGACAGGCAAGAAATGCTGCTCCCAGACCTTGCCTCGATACTTTCCCTGTCCACTTTTTCCTCCTAACTTGGTATTTCATTAAAAGCTAGCAGGTAAGCCGTCAAAGCAAGTCACAGCACAATTCTATCTCCCTATTTTTTCTTTTCTTGCATTTCGTTCCTTCAAGACTTCTGCTGGCATCTTCTGATTAACACCTTGAGAGATTACAGTACCACCGGTGCTTTCACACACTGCTTCAGGCCTCTTCTCCTTATACTTAAAACAGAGGCTAGTATTAAGTGAATGCAACCTTTGATCTAGCCATACAGTTCCTGTGCTACTGACACGAAAAGATACCGCACTATTGAGTAAGAAAACAGTATAGGGAGAAAAGTAAACAGTCCAGAGCATCCACAGTAGTGTGATGGCACTGTCTATTAAGGCAATAGATATTTTACTGCTCATTGCAGACTTTGGTACAGGAGTCAGAGAGAGATTCCATTTCTAAATATTTTGAAGTCCACTCACAAAATGGCAAGAACTCTTATCAGTGCTCAATACGCAGCTACGCTGGAAGCCCCTCTTCCCATTTTCTTAAATATGTTGACAAGCTGATGGATTTGGCATTGAATACAGGACACAATACTGGAGAGAAAAACAGTTATTTCATTTAGATGTTCATTATACTTATCTGATGAAAAGGTTAATCATATGGGGAATTTGAAATAAGTTTTTTTGTTGTTGTTTACTCACAGAGCAACTGGAGCATAAGGTGGCTAAATTAAAAATCACCTTTTTTTTTGCCCCCTTCAATTTGTGTCTCCGAAATGAATAATCTGACAGTACTCAATAGCCAAGCTTTAGCAGTTATTAAAAAGCACAACATAAATAAATAATATATTAGTAAAGAAAGAACCAATGCTAGAACTTGCTAACCAGCAAAACAAAGCACTAGTTTTGTAATCCAAAACCAGCGATGATATGATTGATGAGCTTCTCCAAAATGAGAATATTCTACTCTGGCTGCAAGTTACTACTGCACAGACAGCTTTCTTCCAGTGAGCAGTAACTAAACAACACAGTGGACCTTGATACTCAATTCAGGCCTCTCGCCCTTCACGCTAGAAATCAATCTTCCCTTCTATAATCCTTCTATCCTCAATGAGAAACCTGCTTTCACATATTAATTTATAAATGTGTGCATAATACCAACGTTCTTGTCTATTTTCCATATCACAGTCCTAGGGATGTGGCAAGCAGTTCACATGCAGGAAAGAGATGTACTTAATTTTGGTACTTTCTACCAAGAGTGTAAACAAGAGAGGCTTGGGAATTGATTGCATTTGAATGTGGCCCTGATCTCAAGTACCTACTACACCCATTGCAGAACATATTGTAAAATTAGAGCAGAGCAGACTTGAAAAAAAATATATATACACAAAATAGATGGTGCCAATCACTTGCTTCCTCAATTTCTATTTATATTTCTTAATTTTTTATAAACATGCACATTTTGACAAAGATTGAATCATGCCGACAAATTTGTGTCAGCATATACAGTATTTTTTATGTATCAAAGGCTTTATACAGTTTTGTTGAAGATTATAATAGCAAAATGTGTGTCTAGAAAATGAGTTGAACGTCTTTCATGTGACAGTTTCATGCCAATATCCTTTTATACCTTTCCTTAGTAATTCAAACAGACTTGTTTGATGTATTCACCACCATACTGCAAGGGAGGTTAAAAAGGTCTCAAAGTATGACACTGACTCTACATATTCCAAGCATTCCTGCTAAAAATCATATCTAGCACATATGAAAATTTCAAGACCTAACAAAATCCTGAAAGACAAAGAACAAATCCAAAATTTCATCTAACTTTCATTATAATCCTGAACAAATAGCTCAGGATTCATGGTGTTTTGCTATTTGTCTTGTAAAAGAAAGAAATAGAACTTACGAAGTAATCCAACATTTTCTCATAAGTAACACTGACTATCTCAACACTTGTGCAATGGTCCATGCAAACCTCCAGGAAATTAATCCACTAGCTGGTGAATTCTATATAAACAAGGATTCAGGAAGGCCAGCAATGATGTGTAGTAATAAGTTAGCTATAATTAGTAATAGAAGCCTTAAAGTAACTATCCTCCTGAGTCAGCATTCGTATCTTTGCTGTATTCTGGAAATGATAGGATCATTTTTTTCCAGTGTAACTAAAATGGTAATTAAAAACTGATTTAGGATCAAAGACAACCTCAAGGTTATAAGTATTTGTAGCTGGCTGTGAAGTATTCTCTTCAAAATCTCTTGAAAGTGGATGCCCTATTCCAACAGAATTAGGTTTGCAAGAGCCAAAAAGAAATAAAGAATTTTCCTGAAAAGTTTATATACAAGTAAAAATTGGAGGGAAAAAAAGTTAGCTTTAAGGAAAAAAAAAAAAAAGATGCTTGGGCACAGAAACTAAGTGCATTTAGTTGAAGATTATTATAAAACTACATTTACTGGTCTATTTGAGGTATCTGGAAAAAAAAGAAAGAAAAACCCAACACCACTAATGAGCAGATATCGATTGCCATTAGGATGTCAGCATTATTTCAGCAATTCTTTATTCTGTCTATTTGGTGCTTTCACAGGACACCAGCCATTACAACAGCTTTGCTTTTTCTTCAAAACTGGCAAAATCCTGGTTTATAATCCCTCCAGATACTGACTTCAGTGTTTACATTCAAATTTAAATTGTTTTCTTCTACTGTGCAATAGTTTCCAAAACAATATATCTCAAGTTTTTAAAGCAATTCCATAAATATGCAACATTTTGAAGCGTTCTTTTACACATTATGAGACAGCAAAATGAGATAGAAGCAGTAGTATCTTTTGTAAAGAGATTGCCTACTCAGTTCCCTCCTCAATTGGTTTGGTTGCTTGTGGCCCTAAACTACCTAAATAACTCTAGGATCAAAACTAAGGCATCAGTTCCAAAATGATCAATTCCACATCTCGTTTAAGGATATTAAAGACACAAATACAAACAATCTCCACGCAGAAGAAATATGAATAAAATGTTCTGCATAAACCATGAGCTATTCAACTACCTGAATTTCAAGAAACAAGCAGAGAATGTGGCTTCGAGTTACTGAAATTTTCCTTACATTTTCCTGAAGTGAAATTACCGTACCATAAGAAACAGTATCAACACGGCTAGTCAACCTGCAGAATGCAAAAATGAAAAAACAAAACCCAAACAAATAAAACCACACAACGCCCACCACCCACCAACAGATCCTGTGCAACGTTATTATATATTCTAATCCAGTGGTTTGGGGCATATTCTCTGAACTGCACTCACTTCCCTTTAAGAAGTTTGTTAGTTAAAATCTATTAGTAGAACTATTTATTCCAAACTGTTGTCCTCACAAGCAACCTGACCAATTCATTGAAGGATTTGAAGAAACTGGTATAATTAACACTATTTAAAGGATGACCTATGATACAAAATGTCAAATTTCAAATGTTTTTTCTCCCCTAGTTATCAGTGATGAGTAATTAATGCATGCACAACACATGAATTCATAGCTGCAAAGTGCACTTGAATATTTGAAACCTGCTTAGAGGCTCATGACCTTTCAGGTGTCGCTGCCAAAAAAAAAAAGTGAAAGATCAGATCCAACAACTTGTTCACGTGTTATGGTGTATTAGCATAACAAATTCCAGAGTCTTTGGGACCACAGAAGCCAGCAGTCATTGAAGGGAGGGGATGAGGACAGATAACAACAAAGAAAGTCAGGTGATAGAGGAGAATTATGATTTTCCATTAGCGTAATTCTATTTTTCTCCAGGTTTCTGAACGTATTTTCCCCTGACAAATGGATTAATTTCCTCTAAGTTGACTACTAGTAAGTTTTACAGAATAATCACCGTGTCAAAGTTTGCAGTCCTTTAACCCAGTGTTTTGCCCAGCTGTACCGTATACATGCTGAGGATTTCTCAGCTGGTGGTTTCACACATCCTGCATGCACAAGAAATGCTGTAACCATCTTGTCTCACAAAAAAAAACAAGCAAACAGTGAAATCGTGGAAGTAGCATTCTGAAGTGTTAGTATGTTGAATCTCAAAACTCAGAAATAGGTCTTTCAATACACGTCTGACCTGGAAGTGGAACAGGAAGCTATAGCCAGATACAAAGCCTCACGTCACCAATTTATATGTGCCATGATCTTTTGCTGACAAGATTTTTTTTTTTTTTTTTTGCTGTGAGAATGAACCGTATTGTAAAACACACCCTTAAACACCTAGAAAAGAAGGGGGAAAAAATGCTAGGACAACACACAGGCACAGAGTAAAACCCTCCTCAGTAACTCCTTACAGCAGTGAACTACAAAACAGTGACACACAGGCAGCAGCTCACCATCTTACTGCATCCCAGTCTAAGCAATACAGTAACAGTAATCATCTGTAGGAGTACTTGAAAAGACTCATGATTATGTCTTGTGTCTTTAATTTTCAACAAGGATGCAAAGCACTGAATAACATACTCATTTTTATTTACCAAAATAATTTTATTACTTCCTAATAAAAGAAGCCAAAGAATGTGGAAGCAGGCTGCTGCAAGAGTGCGTCAGTAAAGCCATGACCACAGCCTGTGCTGTAATATAATAGATGTTGTCTACTCTGCAAAGCACAAGGCTATCATCATAGCTCAGAAAGCAGATCAACAGATTATAAGGACCTTAGAATCATCAAAATGTCCTCTCCTAACAGAGAATCTCACTTAGTGATTTATTTTTATGTGTGTGTATATATAATTTGTATACATAGTAACAAAAGTTGCAGGTATGTGTGTGTGTGTATATATATATATACACACACACGCAGCTATATATATTTGTATATAAAATGTATATTCAGATGCATTTACATGTATAATCACAGACACAATCATGAGGATTTTAACACACAAACATTCCACAAGAGAATCCAGGAGTAACCATTACACAAAAACTTTTTGAAATTCCCACAGACAACAAGCTTACATACCAGCTGCAGCACAACTAGATTGCGTTATTTCAGAAATAAAGTGCACAAGTTCATTAGCAAGACAATACACACAATGAACATCAAAAATATTCTTTATAGAGAAGTAAACAGTTAAGTAGATGTTACAAAAAAAAAGTAAAAACAGCTAACAGCTCTAACTAACTAGACAGGACACAAAAAATCAAGCAAGATATTGAGACCAGACAACTGCAAAAAAGGAAAAGATAACACAAGCAGAATATGCAACTGCAAAATTTGGACAACAGCATAGAAGTGGAAGTATTATTAAAAGCTTGAACCAAAAATAACCAGCAGACTTGCATAGATATTTACCAGCGAGACTGACAGAGGTTGCTGCTGGTGTTCAGAAGAATAACGCACACTATAGAATTCACAAATTCTTCTGGTGAGCAAGAAACATTTTTCAGAAATTTCACAATTTACATGCTGTCATTTGTAACCATTACCTTAGAGGAGACTTCCAGCAGGGGATAAACTCCGAAAACACTTCACAGAGAGGTGTTTGGATTTCTCTGTTGAGTCTGAAAAACAGAAAATCACTAGTTAAACCATCAGCTTATGACACTGAGGCAGCACTGGCAAAAGCGATAGAAAATACCTATATAAGAAATCTGCCCACTGAACAGAGAATGTGCCAAGGAGAGAGGTGGATTAGCGAGTTTATCTCAGAAGTGACAGATTTCTGCATTTCAAAAGTGCCATGCTGGAGTGGGTGATGGAAGGACTTACATGAACAAGAGGAACCTATGGTTCACCACCAGCCAAAGGTTTTGATTTCATCTAAACTGTGTTGTAAAATCCTAAGATTAACCCCATACAAATACTTTTCCCCTTTGAATTTCCAGAAGATTTATTTCAGGGAGGTTGAACAACATTGGAAATATATCCAAATAACTTAAACATAGCAGGACAGGTTAGGAAAGAGAACAAATAATACAGACATTTTTAAGCTTCCTTCTACATCTCCCCACCCACCCAAGGAATAAGAAGCAGGTTCAGGTGGCAATAAACTTTGTCTTATATGCAGCTGGAAGGCAGCATTTTCTTTTCATTTATCATTTAAAGACAGATCATCAGAAAGTCATTACATTGCAAAGATTGCATCTCCGCACAATTGTGGTGTAATTGAGCACGGAAGTATGCAAATATTGTAGATAATAAAACAGAAAATGGCTTTCAGTATTGGACTTGTCCTTTTCCTACATTATGGTGTCAGGTTTAATCCAGTCAGTGAAAATAAAAAAAAAGTTTCCCAAAACTCAAACAGACTTTGGAAGATCGGAACCTATTTCATTAACCAGCGTTAAGCTTTAAAAGTAGGTAAGTTTGGCCCCTCTGATTTGGTTGGCTTGTGTCTGTGATGTGAATCCCATCTCTACCTGACATAGTAGCCCACTTTCATGTTTGCAACCCTATGAGAATACAAAGGGGAAGTAGGGAAAGTGGAAAAGAGACAGCGTAGCTTACTGGACATCTCTCAGTTCACAGGTCAGTAAAGGCTTCTAAGTCAGCACCAGTGCTCTGACAATACTTTTAAGCTGCTTCTTGCAACATCAGCTGCAACATCAGGATCACCATGGATGACAGACA
This sequence comes from Anseranas semipalmata, assembly GCA_013399115.1. Classification (NCBI taxonomy): domain Eukaryota; kingdom Metazoa; phylum Chordata; class Aves; order Anseriformes; family Anseranatidae; genus Anseranas; species Anseranas semipalmata. The sequence continues at coordinate 267,040 of VXAA01001241.1, read as the reverse complement.
TGCTGCAGGCTAAATTCAAGGAATATGCAGAGACATGATATACTTCAATATATCATGTCTGTTTTGGCAGGGGATAATATTAGCGCTATTGAGATAAGGATACAGTAATGCTGTTTGAAAATAGCTGTGTCCTGCCTGCTGGGCTGTGATAAACAGTTGTGTGTTTCACACATTAGGTACGAGTATTAACAGTATGCGTGCAGGCACTTAAAACCAGGAGCAAAATACAAATAAGTTTGCAAGTTTGATCAAGTTCATAGTCTGCTGGTACTAGGGGCTGTTGTGTATATATGAACTTGTATTGCTCAACTTCTATCTCACTTCATGGTCCTAGAGGTTCAATTCAATGTTACTGGGTTCAGGGTGCGATTAGAAAATATGATAAAGATATGAAAAGAATGGGCAGAGAGCAAAAATTCCACATGGAAGAATAGAGCCAAATGAAGACTGCATAGATACAGATGTCCTGTGACAAGAAGGCCAGACAGAAATATTCTGAAAATATGAATACGTTTCTATTTATACAGCTCAAAATGACACAACACCATTTTTAGGAGATGTTTTCATTTCTAAATGCACAGCAAAGAATTCTTATCTTCTACAAAAGACTCTTTTGTTTCACTGACTTCTTGAGTGGAGGAAGATAATCAACAACTGTTTAAGACTGAAAAAAGAGATAGGAAAAAAAAACATGTATATGTGCAGAATGGTTTTTGCTATGCCCATAACTAGTTAAAGAGATTTACAAAACCTCACCACACTGTATGTTCCACTCATTTATACTATGAATTATTGTTTTTCTTTCTCCTCGCTACATTTGTTCGGTCCATCACTGTGATTAAACACTACCTCTAAACTTTCCAAGCATTCTTCTCTGCCTTTTGAAAGGATAGCTTCTTATTTACAAGGGGTTTTCCTAAAGGTCAATTCAATGTAACTGCACGGGTCAAATCGGAGAGTCCAGAGGCATTACGACTTGTTTCAAACACAGAAGGAACAACCATGAAATTTCCCAAATGAGTGAAGGTTCTGAAATTCCTGTTCACCAATAATTTGAGGTCAAAAGAGCTGCAGCTCAACTGAATTTGGAATTTTAATCTTTTAAGCATTATGCAAATAGTTTCTCGAGGATTCATAGTCAAGGAGAGTTGCTCCTCTCACTTCACTTTGGGGGAATTACTCAAGAATTATTAGAATAAAATTGGAACAACTTTTTCTCCAGAATACCCTCTACAAACAGAAGGGATAAGGTAACTACCTGAAAATAATTTCCTTCCCTACAGTATGTCTTAATATTAACATAATCATAAACACTTAAGACAGCACTCCCCTCACATCTCCGTTATGAATCTCTTAAGGCTGAGTTATGAACAATATTAAACATTAATGCATCATGCTCTAATAATTATTGTTTTATTAGAGCATTTACCCAATATGCCTTGTTAGATGGTTTGTGTTCATAACGAAGATAAGTTTCCATTTACCAGAAGATACTAAAAAAAAAAAAACCACCACAAGCTGTCAATATTATTTCCATCAACAGCATTTTCATAAATTAATAAAAAATTAATGAAGCAGACAAAATGTAGTAATATGGTTAAATATTAATTTTATACTTTATAATTTTTCTAAGAGCATGTCTGCTGAACTTTGAGCACTACTTATTGAAAACACCAGAGCCCCCACCTGTCTTGTTCTCGGAGCAGCTTCCTGTACTTGGAGAGGCAAGGCGATGCCCCTCAACCCGGTGGGGACCACCTACAGCCCCGGCCATCGTGCTCAATGGCTGGCGACCAGGAAGAGCTAAAACACGGCACCGACAATTCCAGCATCTCTTCGCCAGCCCCAGTACCTGCGCCTCAAACAGCTAAATAGCTGTTCTCACAGCAAACGGTTCCTCAGCTGGCAAGTATTCCTTCAGACATCAAAGAAATGCAAGCAAAGTGCTCATCAGCCTCGGAGATGGCCTAAAAAACATCTTCCTAAAGGACTTGTGGGAAGTCTTCAACCACACCCCTAACTTCTGTCCTCTGGACTTTTAAAACTTAAAACATTCTGGTGTGCAGTTTGTTTCAATGCAGCAATAGCAGCAACATAAACTCACAGTTTTTCAGTTCAGATGTGTGAAACCAAGTATTCTGATATACCGGGCACTGCATTTGGACTAGAGCAATGAGGCATATTGTTTAATTTTTGCATATTGGCTAAACATCACAATTACTCTTTATATTTTGAGGTTTGCACTCAGTGAATAGCGATCCCAGAAAGAGAGATTTATCTTTCAAACTTAGTTATACCCTAACTTTCAAATCCCACCCTTTCAATTTCAGGCCACTTACCAGAATTTAACAAGCTCTTCTAGTCTTTATTGCTTAACTGCTCTAATACAGTTCAAGTCTATAATGGGAGATTTGTATTTTCTTCATCCTTTGGCCAGTATTACACAACATACAGGTAGGAGCATGCGTTTTCAATTCAGCAGAGGAAACCCACCACCCTGTACAAATTTGTGAAGATGGAGCTGAAACATTTTGAAGTCTCTTTCTGAAACCTAACATAACTCAACACTCTAAGGATGTTAGTTTATCCTTTTATAATCTAACAGATCTGGAGATCTGACAACTTTCACATATTTTGATTTGATCATTTAAAGAGGGGAAAAAACAGCTATATTAAGCCCAGTACAGCACCCTGTCATACGACTTTCTAGGTCTTTCCACATTCTGCAGGCCACACAGCCTGTGCTGCACTGGTTTAAAACTCCTCAACGCCCTTTCACAGTAAGCACTGGGGAGCAGAGTTAAGGTCAGATTTTAAAGAAAACAGGATCCCAGGCTCATTTTACTTCCTCTACTCAACAGAGTAAGTTAAGCAGAAACTGCTATTTGATGTTAAAGACAGTATATTTTTACTCAGGGCAGCAGAAGCATTAGCCAGTGTGGGTGTTTGACAATTAGCAAATTGAGAGCCTTCCACTTCTTAAACAGAAGGATTTTCTGTGTGGACTTTCCAGGCAGGTCTGGGCAGTCATCACTAATGCATGCTTTAATTGTGCTTTCTGTAGCAGTCATTTTTGTGTTCGCTTTCAATCAACCTGTGCTCAGCATCACATTCACTGGTTGCCTTAAAGTACATGTTGTAATCCTCATTCAGTTCAAGTATTGCCGATACCATTATTCATAAAGCCTGTAAAAAAAATCAAAGAAAACCTTCCTTGTTCCCCACTATTGCCTATATATACAAGCCTCATCATAAACAATGTTGAGTTGCACCTGGCTGTTACCACAGAACAGCTTGGGTTGGAATGGACCATCGAATTCCAGCCCCCTGCCATGGGCAGGGACACCTCCCACCGGACCAGGTTGCCCAAAGCCCCATCCAGCCTGGCCTTGAGCACTGCCAGGGATGGGGCACCCACAGCTTCTCAACAGAACCCACTGGTGGTTTCAGTGCCTCACCATCCTCATAGTAAAGAATTTCTTCCTTTTATCTAATCTAAACCTACTCACCTACTCTCTTTTAGTTCAAAGCCACTACCCCTGATCCCATCACTGCACTCCCTGACAAAGAGTCCCTCCCCAGCTTTCCTGTAGGCCCCCTTTAGGTACTGGAAGGCAGCTATGAGGTCTCCCTGCAGCCTTCTCTTCTCCAGGCTGAAGAACTCAGCTCCCCCAGCCTGTCTTACNGTCTTCACAGGAGAGGTGCTCCAGCCCTTTGATCATCCTCATGGCCTCCTCTGGACCCACTGTAATAGGTCCATGTTCTTCCTATGTTGGGGGCCCCAGAGCTGAACGCAGTGCTCCAGGTGGGGTCTCACAAGAACGGAGCAGAGGGGAACAACCACCTCCCTCGACCTGCTGGCCACACTTCTTTTGGTGTAGCCCAGGATACAATATGTCTGGGATGCAAGTGCACATTGCCAGCTCGCATTGAGTTTCTTGTCAAGCAACACTCCCAAGTCCTTCTCTTCAGAGTTGCTCTCAATCCATTCTCTGCCCAGCCTGGATTTGTGCTTGGGATTGCCCTGACACAGGTGCAGGACCTTGCACTTGGCCTTGTGGAACTTCATGAGGTTCACACAGGCCCACCTCTCAAGCCTGTCCAGGTCCCTCTGGATGGCAGCCCTTCCTTCCCACGTGTCGGCCACACCACTCAGCTTGGTATCATCGGCAAACTTGCTGAGGGTGCACTTGAGCCCACTGTCCATGTCACTGACAAAGATGTTAAACAGCACCGGTCCCAATACCTACCCCTGAGGAACACCGCTCGTCACTGATCTCCACTTGGACAATGAGACCATCCAGCCAACTCCTTACCCACTAAGTGGTCCATCTATCAATTGTATCTAGTGGGCCTTCAGAAAAGCCCAGAAAAATGGAGTTTTGATATGACTGAGAGGTTAGAGAACATAATTTTCAGCAAAACAGCTCCGCACCCCACCTCCCCCAGTGTCTTTTTTAATGAGGAGGGGCAAAAGAAAGCACCACATGACAATCTAAGACTTTCTGCAAAAATTGTGTATCATCTGATTTGAAAATACTGTTGTAGCACTTAGCTGCAATTTGAGTACCCACATTCTCCTCTTTCCTCATCGGTTCCCCTGTAATGGAGTGCAGCCAGGAGCTCATCTAATACATCTGAAATCAGCAAGAAGAAAATCCAGGATAACCGACATGCCAGTCCACTAAGGAATTTATTCCATAGAGAGCAGAACGGATACAGATCCTAAGTGTCAGTTCTGACTGAAACTTCTCAGTGCACCAAGAAATGCAAGTTTTCTTTTCCAAAGAGTATAACATTCTTAGTAGAGATCTAAACAATTTCACAATTAGCTATAGCTACATCCAAGGATCCAAGGTAAGTCATGTCTGGGACAACACATTCATGCTTGCACTCTTGTCCATCCAGGAAAAAGTATGAGAAGGTTTTAAAAAGATAATATTCTGACTGCAAACAAGTCTCCTATCAAAGCAATTGCTAGTAAGATTTCTTTAACAAGCTCAGCCCTCAGCCACAGTTAGACCATTAATACTTGTATGTACATTTGTCAAGAGAGGAATGCCATGGCAGTTGGAGCAAAGAACACAGAAATACAGGTCTGTGCATTCTAATTCCATCTCTGTCACCAACCATCTTGGCAATCTTGAGCTAGACACAGTGTTGCACTTCAATTCCTTCATCTGTATAACGGCAATGATATCTAACTCAGAGGGATGCTGTGAGGATTAATTAGTTAATGTTGGTAAGTGCTTTGAAGATGAAAAGAGCTACAGAAGAGATAATCAGTTTTACAGTCTCTAAAAGCTTTTACCATGTCTGCAGAATTATTTTGGAGTACCACATGAATATTATCTGAGAAAATCTGTCATTTACCACGTACATCCAGAAAAAGGTGGGAGGGGGGGAGTGCAGGGGGGATAAAAAAAAAAAAAGCACAGGTACGCAAATGCTTCAGAGTGTTAGATCTTATATCTTGTTCTAAAATCCGCAGAGATGTTCTAAGAATGATCATAGTGAATGAAATGGTCACTTCCAAACCCTCACGTTCACATAGGGTATGCTGTTTTGAATGCCAGCTTTACCCAGGAGGAAAGGCTGTGGCAGGTGCTGAGTCAGAAGATGGAGCCAGGCAGAGCCTGGGAGCAGAGCCAGGGCCCAGGTTCTAACAGTGCAAAGCATGAACTTCCCTGGTACAAATACCTGTGCATTGATACCAGTTTCTTCAGGAAACACACTGAAGGGCTTTGAGACAACTTTTTTTTCTTCCTAATTTGAAATTCTGAAATCATAGTGATTTTCAGCATTCTTTTACATGTGTTTGGATGCTCCATCTTTTTCTCCATATATATTACAAAGGACTGGGAGATAACATCCCATTCTCTGAAGAAACATGTTAGAGGGAAAATAAATATCTAGCTTTGGCAGATTTACTCTGGGTTGCCCAGAAAGTCTTCAATATATACATCCTTGCTGCACTTCCTCCCTTAATTACTTTTTTCTCCCAGTAACCAGAATGGAAGTTTAAACAAAAGAGTCTGGACAGCTTTACATTGTCCACTTACACTTGGCTAAGTCAGCCAGGATACATAAGTGTAAATGGCTGGAAAACACAGTTTTCACAAAAATGTCCGTACATCAATTCCACCTTACTCAGATACTTTCATATTCCAGATAATGAGTCATATCTTCTCTTTCAGTTTGAAATAGAACATTTTTCATGAACAATTTGAAGGACAGAACATTAGAAGAACATCATCCTGCACACATCCAACTACTTCTTAGCTTGAACATTTTTCTGACATATTCCTGAATATATTTTTTTAAATGACCATCAGGAAAATAAGAGAAAAAAATGATTTATTCCGAAAGAGGTTCTCTACGTAAAGCATAATACAACTTCAGCACAAAAAACTGATTATACTACAGTACTAACACGGTAAGGTGCATACCTGTGCTTTATTACAAGTTAAATGCTATTCTGACAGGCACTAGCTACTGTCAGAAAAAAACATGCATGATTTCTACAGCAATCAAAATTTGAAACTTCATTAAGCTATTCTTTCCTCTTTGAAAGTAATGTCCAGTAGCAGTCAGTGATAATCAGTAGTTACAGTACCATTAACACATTATCAGACAATCCACATTCAGCTTTAATCTACAGTGCAATATATTTTGCTCTTGCCTAAAATTATTACATTTTGCTCACAGCTCTTCTCCTTTCTTATGTGAAGTGTCAACATTGGTGGGGTTGAAGGGCAGAAAAAGCCAGTATTTCAGCTTGCTCGTCTTTCTCAAGTCCTTTGCTCCTCACACGGCAGTAACAATCATTTATGGCTCCTGAAGATGTCACCCACTCATCTCCCACCACATTTAACACTGTGAGACTATGCTTCTGTTTTGTGAAAAGAGGTTGAATGTCTTTACTCACATGCATCCTTTATGGAGGAAAAGATACCTCAAGATTTGAAGGAAGTTACACATCTGGAAAGGAAATCTTGGAAGAGCAAGACAACCCTTTGCTATTGAAGGTAACCCTATCATTATATTCTTCGCAAACTGACACTGGTCTCCCTTAAAATCAGTTATTTCTGCTGGCCCCATTAAACTGTTACAGGTAACTCTGGATGCTTGAACAGTTTGGACAGAACCCAGCTGAACCGTGGCCAGTTGGTATGCTTTGGTTATTTTACCAACGTTTTCCTTCAGGTTAAATTGTTCTTTCTCCTTTCCCAGTATTCATCTTCGATGCATTTATAGCATATAGTTATAAATTCAGATCCTTTCTCATGCAGGCCCATTGATTAAAGATCTTTCAGTCTCGTTTGCATGACAGGTTACCCACTATCCTAACTGTCATTTTACACTATCTGACCCATTCTAACCTTCCCCCCCACCCCCCAATTTAACATGGAAAAACAGATTTTAAGCACCGTATTCCAACGTAAAGTCATGTTTACACTTCCCTGTCTCTAGCAAGCATTTTACCAATTACACGTTTTGGTCAAGTGGTACTTGTGGCTCACAGCCCCTCTCTGATCAGCTCATACACCCAGGCCTCAGTTTCTGCGCTCCGCCAATCAGCTTCAAACTGCTAGCAGAAATCTTCCTCTTTCCTTGATGACATACCCCATCTGACCTCAAAGTCATCCAGCCCTCAGGTACACTGTAATGACGACGCCTTATCTCTTACCCCGTTATGTTTTGCGCTAGTCACAGAAATACAAGATGAAACATTCTTAAAACGACTGGATACCACTGCTTCCAGTATTGCGCTCCTTTTCTGTCCTCCTGCCAAATACCACCTCAGTATGCACTTCTACTCATTTCAAGATTTTACCTCTTTGGCCTCATCCCAGATGATGTCCCACCAGGTGCCTTAAAAAGCTTGTTTTGGGTGTCCATGCCTGTGTGCAGGCAGCGGGGCTGCAGGGGCCTCTGTGAGGAAAGGCCGGGGCTGCCCTGCCGCCCTCAGCCGGTTCCACAGCGGCCTACCGCAGGGCACAGCTGAGCCCAGCACTGACACTGGTGTTGCCTCTGGAAAACCCTATTTAAGAAAGGGCAAAAACGCCACACTGCAGTGAAGAACAAAGTGTGAGGAGAAGTCCTGCAACACCAAGCTCAGAGGGAGGAGCCCAGGCAAATGGCACCGGTGCCCAGAGCGGAGGACAGGGCGCCGCAGCTACTGCCGGCACCCCGAAGGCCACAGTCCCCACAGTGCTGCGCCTGAACTAACAAGAGGTGCCAAACTAACTCCGCTGTGCAAGAGTAGCTTGTATGTTTTGTATTTGTAGCAATATTTACTCCCAAGCTAGATAATCCCATCTAGAATTAAATGCACCGACCACTTATTACACATCAAAAGCTCCTCCCTAAATTTCACATACCTCCATAACGTAACAGAACTGTAGTTGCTCTAAGTATTTCCTCCTGGTTCTCAGTGAATCCTTCAACCACTTCACATCTCCTTTCTCCCTCTACTAAGCCCCTAAAAAAATCACCTATATTTGAAGTTATGTCAACATTCCTGTTCCCATCAGCCATCCTTTGACTCTCACTGCTGACATCATCCTCCATGAAAACCAAGACAAAAGTACTGATAAAATTTTAGTTGTGGACTACCAATATTCCCATCAGTCCAACTTGACTACAAAGTAGACCCAATGCTTCGCCCCACATTGTCTTGTGACTTAACTAGTGAAAAAATATATATATATTACTGATAAACTCCAGGGTGAAAAGTAATCAAGAAAAAAACCCTTGAGTTTTGGAAACTTATTCCAACATTTCTGGAATCTACAGATTCAGATTTCTTGAACCACATGGTTCTATTTCCCCCTCCCTTCCTTGTCAAGTTTTACATATTTCTAGTATCTTTTCTGAGAGTTTTAGAGTTTTCATTGTTACCTCTGGAACATTTTTCAGTGGCTTGTACCTTTTCTCCTTCATACTACACATGCCATTTTCAGGCAGTAGTTGTTATTTTGACAGAAAGAGGCTGTGCAGATGTGTTTCATGCAGACAAAAGCTTTGGAAGTATTTTAGTCAACAAGCAAGTAATTTTCATTTGATAGAGTATGTTCTCTAGAATGCTTTTTTTTTTTTTTAATAAAAAAAAAAAAAAGGAAAGAGGTTAAAATAAACAAACCCTTGAACCAACCCTAAACTGCTCTGTGATGTGCTAACAATAAAAATCAATCTACTTTTGCCTACTTCAGAATTCAGATTCACAGTTTTACATACATTCTTACATGCCCATAGATAAACATTTTACTTAAAACTGGTATTGGTCACTGCAACATCAGTATTGTTCCCCAGAAAACTGAGTTCAGATGCAAAGTTAGAAATTTACTTCATTATTAAGGGCAATGTTTTTACAAATAACCAAGCAACTTACAACTACCATATGCATCAAGACACAGGGAGACCCAAGAGGTTCCCCCCCGAAAAAAGTAAATTCCTGAAAGACTCAAGACAACTATTTCATAGTTGACTATTTCATAGCATTGACTCCCACTTACAAATGCTTGATTCCTGCTGAGTATCCTAAACTTGCCCAAACAATTTAAATCCCTCAAAATGCACAAACTTGGTATAACTACCACAAAACTGCTAACATTAATTTCTTGTTGCTACATATGAACCATCATCAGTGAAAAAAAGTATGAAAAAATTAAACAACTGCAAGCTTCTGGAACAACTGCTGCACATTGGTTCCCAGCCCTCAATGAGCTCACAGAGCTCCTGCTTACACCTGGATTTTCCAGGAGCTCAGTGACTCTGATAGGAAACCATCTTGATCGAATCAGAGAGGCAAAACTTGCCAACACAGCTCTATCATCATTATATTACATAGTACTTCATTATGCTACATACTGACAGTTATGAATCCTACACGTAGGCACGACAGTAACTTATATATTTCATCTAACCCATCTGAACTCAGAGGCAATCAATAAAAGGGCAAACATAATTCATGAAATAATCATCCTCTCTGCTCTCTTGCTCTTGACGATGAAAGAGCAACATACCCTCATTCTGGGGAGTTAGCAACAAGTCCTCTTTCCCTTTCAAGATATTTCCATTCTGTTCTGCTTGCACCAACTACACTTCTTGTGCAATCAAGTTTCAAAATTGAAAAATATATCTCAAATTGCCCAGCTGATTATCATCATTAGAGCACATACCAATCACACAGCAATCTAAGTACATGTTCAGAAAAAATTCTCTGTGTTTTTGTGTTCATATCGGACTTGATGAATGGTTTGTATGCCATCTTCACTTCGCCTTTCTAAGGCCCAATAAAAGAGAAATCATCAGGGTAATACCCTCCTGGACTATCTACCAGCCTTCATACTGCAAAAGTATAACAGAAGGCTGGGGAGAGAGACTGTTACAGCTATTTCCTAACAAACATTTCTGCTACAGCCTTTTTTTGCTCTTTCTTTTCTAAGGATCCCTGATTCCAAGTATTATGGATTATTGCTAAATGCTCTCATCTAGACTATTCCAGCAAGGCTGTTAAGTATGAGATCTCACCCTATTTTCCTCTGCTTTCTTTAGCTTCAAAACTGGACACACCTTCATAACACAATCCATGTTGCATATGGGGATGATTTAATTTAGCTGGATTTGTCTTCTTTGGAGATAACCAGCAACACAGGTATAAATAGCTACCTGGCTAAAAACATTGTTTTTCCTAAATCAGATTTATATTTTGTCATCTAAATTAGAGACATGGCAAAGTCCTATGACCAGATTACCTGGTTGCTCTTTGCAAAATTGTTACTAGCAAGAAAGTAGGTAAAATACCTATTTTTCTGTCTCAACTCTAGGAAAAGGCTACACCCTTTCACACTCCTACCTTTCTGTTTATTTTCCTCCTGTAGCATAGTTCACCATTAACATGCAGTGACCAGGCTTTACTAAGAAGCCCTCCTCAGAGCTCAGACCCACCTAAGTGTGACCCCCCAGACCATCTCCTACCCCCACGCTTTGTGTGGGCAGCAAGGGGAAATTGGGAGAAAGGAAAATGAGAGATATATATTGTAAAATATTATAGAATAGATTGGCACAGTCTTCTCACAGCATCTTTTAAAATAAGACATATTGGTTACATAGTTCAGATTTTTCTTCCCCTTTAGTTTTTTTTAGTTTTTTTTCTTCCTCTTATCTGTTTAACAACATATTCCTCAGTCATGTTTATATATATTTACTTCTAGAATGCTTTCAGAGAAGTGTTTATAAGAAATGAACTAAGAACCAACTGAATCAGCTTTCTTTCCTCTTCTCTAATTTTTATTATTATGTATTCTTTTCAAGATACCTTTTAAACCACAGAGAAAGTTTTTCCTCTTTTCTTTACTGAGACCCAAAGAAAAACAGAAAAATATCTGATTATTGTGACATACAGATTTGACTTTTAACTAAGCAGCTCAAGCATTGCTAAAATTAACACAGGAGCAACAGAAAATGCATTTTATCTGAAAACATTAACCAAAAAAAAAAAAACACACAGGACAAATACTCAGGTAGTTGATTGTACTGAAGTGCAGGGGGCTAGGAACAGTGAACTACCCAGCTTACATTGTTACGGTAAAAATAATCATTACAGCAATAACAGCGGTATAGATACACACTATAATTTCCTCAGTTTGGCATAATAACAATTAGCACAGAAAAAAAAAGTTAAAGGGGAATAAGGAAAAACGAAGAAAGAAGACAGTTTTAATTAATTAGATTTGTTTGTTCTATATATAAATACTACCTTACCTACTCAGAAAATAGAAATATCCTCCACAACCCATCTCATTTCAGCCCTACTAAGGAAATAACCGTGCTCACAGCAACTATCCATTAGCTGCAGCCAGCTCAGCTGTAGCTAATTTAAAGAATCACAAGCACAGCAGTATGAAATCAAGAGAACTTAGGCAACTGAAAGTACTTTAACTGTGTAAGAGCTCAGGTACCCATAGATTTACTTCTGTTATGTATTCCAACTGTGAGATAGTAGTTAGAAAGACTGTTATAATGTAGCCCCAAGAAGTTTAATTAGAAACCCTATGTCTTTTCAGAATCCTGTATTTTTATTTCACTTCCAAATCAATGCTATTTAATACCTAAAAAAAATAAAAAAATAAAAAAAACACTTTAGTTCCTTTTATGTCACTCAGTTTGTGACAGAGGTGAAAAAGCTACGACCAGACTTTTGGTCTCCTGAATCACAATCTAGTCACTTCACCATAAGGATACCTTGTTTTCCCATCTTAGATAGTTTTCTTCAAGTAATTCAGTTCTCACATTTTGTAAAACATATTCCCAGCCACTAGAAGTGGAATAGGGAGAAAATTACTGAAATACAGCTGAGTCTAAAGCTGCATTAACTTTAAGCACACTCTGACAGGGTAGTACAACACAGGAAGGAACTTTTGGCTACTTAAAGATAAGCTGAGATGGGCTATAATTTCTTAGTGGTAGGTTGTGGACTTGATGAAGTTGTTCCAAGATCCACAGACTCCGTACTTACTTTCTGAAATGTCTCCCTAGGGCTGCTTTGCCTGCTGACCTACTCTCAAAAGCACTGAAATGGTCACTCACCTCCTCCCTCCCAGAACACCTTCCTCCTCCAGTCTGAGCTCCTCTCATGATATAAAGACGCAGTACTGCAAGAACTCTGTTATATTTTAAAGCATGCAGAGTGCATCCATTACCTGCTGAAATGCCAACTTTGGGTGACAACTCTTGAGGTGAAAACATAAGCATAGAGAGATCGCAAAGGTAGATCTGCTGGCTTGCACAAATAACCTCCTGATTAGGTAAACCTGGCACCTGGAATTGAAGCAATTGGGGTGAGGTGGGATTGGAGGCTTCCTCTTTCACCTGATCTGACATAGAGGGACAGGATGCATCGCAACATGCCTTGCTCATGACTGGATCATTGGCAATCTGCCCATTATGTGATTCTCATCAATTTCTATGAAAGACATTTACTCCTGAGGGGAGGGCATCATTCCCCAAATGCTGCCCTATAAAGAGGAGATGTTTCTTTCACAAGAAATAGTTAAAGTGGTCCTTGACATCCTCTTCCCAGCCACAAACAGTAAATATGTCCATCTCAGACAAGCTCATTTACTGATTTAATTATTATTTGCATCATCAGCTTACCATACGAGTTTATAACTGAACAGAAGCAGAATGAAAGCCAATCTGTGAGGAAAGATGGATTGCTTAGAACAGAATCAAAGTACGTCCTTTCATCAAGGAGCTGGTCCTGTGCCCTGTCAGTGCTTTAGCCAATTAACAAAGCTCAAAGTGAGCTGAACTTCACCACAAGTATTCTTTTTAATTATTACATCACATGATATTCCTAGTAGCTTAGAAGCCACAAGTATCAGCCTGATGTGTTACAAAAGCAGGAGCTGCTTTATTAAAGTCTTTAGATCAAGGCAACTTTCCACAAATTGCTTTGGTGCTTCAGAAAAATGCCCATCACAGGCAGCTGGGTAAAGAGGTTGGAGCATCTCCCCAACAAGCCTTTGAAAGATCATTCTGAGCACTGCTCTGACCCGAATGAGGTGGTAGAGGTTTATTTGATTTCAGATGCCATATCAGTTGCTTCGTACTAATACCACAGACTGGAAATGAAAAACATCTAGCATTATCACCACTAAATAATTTATTCAGACCTTAGTGTTGTCTGTATAATACATTACTCAAAACAGACTTGTTGCAGTGCCAGCATGTATTGAAATAATCCCAATAAAAACTGATCATACAAATCCGACCTTGTTTTTTGTAAGAAGTAAATGTAAGGAGAGGAAGGAGAACAATCTGAACAGTTTAACACCTTCAGCATCTGCTTGAAAACAAAAGTGAAGACTAATGTTCACCTAACAACTCGTTCCAAGTTTATCTTAATGAAGGCAAAACAAGCAACAGAACAACTGTTGAATGGAATTACAATAAAATATGTTTTTTTGAGACAAAAAGGCACAAAATCAGTTTTCATTTGGCTCAGTGACTATCCTGTATTTGAACAGAATGTTACATATTCATTTCATTTATCATTTAAAGTCAGATAATCAGGAAGTCATTATGTGGCCTACATTGGGCAGCTATTCGATTAGAGCATAATTGAACACTCTGTAATGCAGCCAAAGCTGGCAGGATGGGAATGCGTAATACCCTTCTCATGATATTTTGAAGCAGGGGAAAACTATAGGAAAATCATTGTCATTCAAAACCTGACAACCAAGTGAGAAAGGCTGGAATCTCTGGTACTCAGAACAGACAGCCAACTTTATTTTGTAAGCTACTGAGACGTTGTGCTTCCTGTATTTATCAAATTATAAGACATTGTTGCTATAAGATTGTAAGCGAAAGCAGAAGACTTCATTTGGACCACTTCTCTTTGTCATTTATCTGAGGCAAACCAGCGATCAAACATGAAAATGAGAGGAAAGGTGAGATTCAGAACAGCAGTGTTGTACACCTGGCTTTGAAATGTTCTGATTGCTGAGAACAGCTATTAACAATGCACACACACAAAAGCAAAACCACCCAGCTGTGGAGTATTGAAATTACTGACCAGTATCGTAAGAGGCTTGAGATTAAAATGGTAGTTTTATTACGAGACTTGAAACTGTACTTCCAACTAGTAGCAATAGAAGTTTTATAATTAAAAGCCTGTTTTTTTTTTTTTTTTTTCCCCAAGATTATCAGAATGTATTTCAGTAGAAACTTACAGCTTGTTTGGTAAGCACCTATGTGTTTCTCTGGGTATCTAAAATCTGCCCACACACATAGATCTATCAGTAACGTGCATGCCATTCTTCCATCACAGATCGGGGAAAGGCCTTAGAGTTGTAGCTTTTAGTTTGTGATACGAAAATATGTATGCAACAAGCAGATGAATAGGGCTCAGAATTGTTGCCAAGTATCACTGAACTAGGAAAATATGTGTCCCCACTACTATGGGAGACTGGAAACACTTTTTAAGTCCCAAGCACCTTTGAGCATCTGTAGTTAACACGATGCAAAGCAGACAGCTTAAGCTTTCCAGGCAATACTGGTGTTTCTTCTAAGAGTGAGGTTCTCAGCCTTGCTGTCTGCACAGCACCGCATGTCAGAATATGTTAGAAGACGGTCATAAGGTGATTAAAGAAACACACATATATAGTACTTTACTACACGCGCAGTCAGTGGGTTAACAAAATGGAAGGAAATAATAACTGACCACAGAAAGATTAGCTGAATTTTTACTTGATTGCCACAATGGTGTGTGTGTTTTTTTTTTTTTCTCCCGGAAAATTAAGTCTAGATGCCCCACATTAAAAAAGGTTAAGAAAATTACACGAGTGGGGACCAAGCAGGAAGCTCCTCACATTATCCAGACAACACAACAGCCTCTGTTGTCTTAAATCATTCAGCCTAGGCCACTAACAAAGCCTGGGAATATAATGGAGCCTTTCAGCATGAGCTGTAAATCACTTGAGGTAATTCAAAACCCAATGGGAGTTGTATCCCAGGCTAGGATAACTCCAGGCATTAGATGCCTTCCTTTAAAACAAAGGCGACATCTTCAGCTCTTTTGCGGGTATAAGTGTCAGGACCCTTAGTGCAGAAAAGTACTGCTTCAGGCTGCGTTCCACTAATTCCCCAGGCGGCTGCCAAACCCCTTGGGGCTTGCAGTGCAATTAGCACGTGCACTAAATTTCCTAATTACACTCCACAGAATATATCTATCAAGTGTTTCACTGGCTGTAAGTTGGCACAAAGGGTCTGCTTCAGGGGGGTTGGCATCCAGAGAGAGCACCTTGTCCTGGTGAGGAAAAGCTCTGGTGTGAAAAGGAAATGATGAAAGAAAGAAGGAGCAAGGAAATAAATTGTTTGGAATGGCAACTGTCTCGCATATATTCTCTCTAATTCTCTAACATTAAAACGCTATCAAATACTAAGCATGTGTTGCTCATGAGATTCTCTGGAGTTATTTCACAGACCAGCACCTGATTTACAGAAGAAACAGCAAGATACTATATTTAGCCTTCAATATCAATTTATAATTATTTTAGTGTGTATACTTATGCCAAGTAATTTGTAACCTTGCAAATTTTCTAATCTAATATGAAAGGTCAAAAAATTGCTACTGTCTTTCTAAGCATTTACCTTTATTTGACTTTCCTCCCACTTTTTTCTCTCGCTGTCTGGCTTTCTGCCTTCTAACACTAACAAGCACAAACAGGAGTAAATCCAGTGGAGCAGCACTAAACTGCATTATTCTTCCAGAGGTCATCCCTCTCCTCTGTTTAAGGAGCAGCCTAGGGTTTGCACTCTGCTGCATTATGCCAGCTTTGTTACCTGATACTACAAATCTTCAGAGCTGCTTAGGATTATATCCAGTGAGAAAAGAATAAAGAAAATGAAATGAAGAAACCTGGAACTACTTGTCAGGCATTTCAACTTCTCATATGCCTTGGGTTCTGTAGCCAAGGGAAAATATTAAACGTCCATATACAAAAGTCCAGAGCAACTTTGCCCCTTGCTTTAGATGAAACATGTATTTCTAAGGACAGAATGCCCCTCACTCTGTTGATATAGCATCTCTCTATCTCACGTTACATCAATATATTTATCTGGTTTTCATTGAAAAACTTACTATTAAATATCCACTCTAAATGAGATCACAGGCCTGGGGAAAACAGAAGTTTCCAAAGTTCGTAAGGGGCTACAAATCTTTCCAGTGCCCCTGCTACCAAAAGGGGCTGACTCAACCATGAATGCACATCTGAGTGCAACAAAATCTTTGGGTAGTTGTTCATTTGGAGCTTCATTTCCCTCTGAAGTTTAAATTTGCCATAAATAATGAAGCACCAGTAATGTATCCATATTTCTTTTGACTCTTTCCCTCAAATTCCGATAATAGGAGCATAATTTTAAAAACAAATTTATTTCAGCTGCTGTGCAACACCAAGTTTTATAACTGAACTGGACATCTTTATAAGTTCCAGAGGCAAGTCAATGCCTTTCCTCATTTTCATTCAACATAGACTTCAGTATTGCAACTGTATTTATTACTACTAATAAAGTATTCTTAGAATATGCACGCAAGGTTTGCAAGCAACAAAACTCGTTTGCATCTGCAGAGTGCGTCAGGTCAAATTAATTTTGTATTGAAAGTAGTATTAGAATGTAGGTGTCAGGATGCCGATAAACATATCTGGATGCAGTGTATAAGTCCTAAGTAAGTTCCACAATGGTGTTCTGGCAAAAAAATAAAAATAAAAATAAAATAGCCCTGCAACTGGGCACAGTGTGGTTGAAAAGATAGAGCTACTTTTCCCAGAGAAGCTGCACACTACTCAAAAGCCTGAAATATTTAACTTAAAGGTGTAAAATGGGAAGCTATAATTTAAGTAAGATTCAAAGAGTGCTCCAACATGCAGCTTTATGGGATTTTCAATTATAACTAAAATAACTAAAGATGTAAACAGAGACAGAAATGACTGTACCATCAAACATCTGCTTCATAATTATTTGAACAGCAGAATGCTTATGAATCTCCCAGCTATTTATAATCCTGGCATATACTGAAATTTCTCATAGTATGTTAGTCTACTTGGAAGGATACTATTCAGTTAAAATACTATTCCCCATACTGATATGTTGTGCTTTTAGTCCATGAGACAGCAGCCTACTCTTTGAGACTTAGTTACCTGCTGTTTAAATTTGTGACTTTAAGAAATCATGTAAGAAACTACATCTGTCAGAGGCCTACATCATTCATTATCTAAGCTTTTACAGATTGGTATTGCATAACATGAACAACCTTTTAAAAAGAAAAAAAAAAGCTTGCACCACGCTGACTTCCATAAGAGCTTCTCTGAAAAAAAGCATGGAGGCCAGGTCTGTTGCTCCCAAACACGTCTTTAACAACAAGCTATAAAATAGAGAGATCCACGTAACGATGTACTTTAAAGTGAAATCCTGTAGCTTATTTTTTTTTTTTCCCAAATCATAACATTGAAAAATAAACAAAATTGGACATTACTCTTTCATTATTACAGCTATTTTGATCACGTTTAGTCTGAAGAAATGTTATTACACATGAAGTTAATTCAAGCAACTAACAAAAAAGGAAAACATGAAATTAAGTGAAAAATCATCAAAATTTAAATCCTTTCAGTAAATTATTGGAAGACTGAAAACAGCTGAGATGGTCAGAAAATGCATGGGCACAAGATCATAACTTTGAAGGCAGCATGGTCCCACCAGATGGGACCAGATGGTGGCTTAAGAAAAGATTTCTACCTTGTTATTTTTGAGTGTGAGGCAAACCCTTACCCTCTAACCTCATCCCTCTTTCCGTAAAGTGTATACGTAAAATTTCCATTTAGCATCTTTAGCAATCTTACATTTGGTTTGAATAGTACATTTTCATTTCATTCATCATTTAAAGACAGATAATCAGAAAGTCATTACATCGGCTGACACCAGGCCCTCCGCTCGATTGTATTGTAATTGAGCACTGCAAAGCGTGTGCCAGATCTAATGGATAATGAATATATTATGTCAGCAGAACCGCCTTGGCAAAGCTCCTGGGGAATCAGAGGGGGCTACTGCAGTGACATGCAGGGTCACAGATGTTGTGCTGATTTACTGATGGAGTGATTGTGTAATTAGGTAATCAATGGTGGGTAGAGGACTATATGTGGACAGCTTATTTTATATAAATAAAGACCACACGAGTACGAGGCTCACGTTCTGGACAATGTAAGACTGTATTTTGGTTTGGCTTAATTCTTTGCAAATTCTTGATGATACATTCCAAAAGCCTGAGGGTGCAAGGCCAGTAGCGGAGGTCTGACGCCAATTCAAACACCACAGTGACCTCTTCTTACAACTTTTCACAATATTATCCATGTAACTCAAAAAGCTCAAATTTTCTACATTGATTAGAATAAAACTCACCTTGCTTTGCAGTTCAGCTGTACTTGCACTACAGCTTTTAACATTTCATGCAGTGGTAAAAAGCAGTCCTTGTGATAAAACTGTGCAACATCTCAAAGCATTTCCTCTGCTCTCACTAAAAGCATTTAGTAACATTACTCTGTTCTTTTTTGTTGTTGTTGTTTTCCTCAAAAAATGTAAAGGGAGAGGATTCACATCCTAAAATACTGTTATAAACATTACGTGTTTGTGATAGAAATGGCTCTTCACGGCAAAACACGTTATTTGTTTTTAAAAGTTAAGTCAGCTGGTTGACGTCTCTGCTAATGACGATGCATAGTTGCAAATTCAGATTTCTGTCTTTTTCCTAATTTAGACTGACTGAATAATGGCAGCTTCTGTCTAAACCGCACCTCTCTGTGGTTCCATTTTAGTGTAAGACTGAGACTTGGCTTCACGTACGGCGCTCAGCAGAGGGCTGTGTAATGCAGGCACTCCCCAGCGCAGGAATGCACCTGTCTGGTTCCCAGGCATGTTAATGACAGTGCCTCGGCTGGGTTTTTGGCATCCACAGGAACTTCCCTATGGTGTCTGTGACAACAAGTTCCAGTTGGGGTTTGGCAGCTGTGAGGATTTCCTCCCAGGAATCTGTGACAAGTCTGCAGTGACGTGGATCTTGGGGGCAAAGCATTATTTATTTATTCCTCAAAAATATAAAATAGGGAGACAAAAGGTATGAACAGGCGAAGGCCAGCAAGCATCGTTATCACTTACACCAGTTTGTTTCATCTGTGGTAAAGAGGAGCAGGTGGCTTCTGCTTCTACCTTTCTCCGTCTATAAGCCTTTGCCAAACTGTCAGCTTTTCACTGACAGCTCGGGCAGTCATTTAGTCAGCTCCCCTTCCTTTACTATGGACATGGGATCTTCTCTGATGCCAGGCTTTAACCCTGGAAATAATAATCCATTCTAACCAGAGGGAAGCCAAAGAGAGAACACACCTTAACGAAAGCAGGACAAATCCTTCCTTTTCTCCTCCCTACTACGTTTCCTTAAGATTTCTTTCTGATCTACTCCACAGCAGGTAGACCACAATCAACAGATGGAAATGTGGGGCAGGCAAGTTCATAACAAATAATGCAGGTTTTTCTCAGTTTACCACAATCAGAAGGTTCATCCCTAACAAGTAATTTGTAAGGACTGAAATAATTTTGGTTGTGTATATATATATACACACACCCCACTTCTGGAGTTATGCCAAAGGTCATGCCATTTCAGACCAGTTCATCAAAAACATGTTTTGATTGTGAGCGATGACAAGTGAAAGCCTAATTCTCAGAGTTAGGTACAACTCTAACACAAGTCTGTAGGATGAGCAAGTTTTAAATAATTTTAAAAGCCACGCTAAAAATGTCTACTATGGGTTATCTCAGAGTGATAGCATTTTTAAAACTGAAATTTAATCTCATCCTGCTTCAGTTTCCTTATGTGGGAACCCAGGGTTTCTTTGTCTCTGAAATTAGAGTAATGTTATCATGAAATTTTAAATGATGGTTTTATTAATCTTTCATGTTTGCACAGTGCATAGCCCCTTTAAAAGTATTAAGAGCAAGAGGGTGAAAATTCTTGAAGATATAAAGAGATATGGTTGGAGCAAAGTGTGCCCCCATGCTTTACAAAACCTGGAGGAGAGAAGGTGAAAGATATTCAGACACGCTAGAGAAGGAGGGGGTAAACAAAAGAAATGTATGGATGAAAGAGAACAATCTTTCATAACAGCTCCTCGATTCTTAGCCAAGAACAGAGAGAACAGGCTTCATACACTAGAATCTTTTCAAAGTGCAGAGATGAAGGAAGAGAGGAAAAAAGGACAGGCAAAATAAGTAGATAAGAATGAAAGGAAAATGAACCTGGGGTGGATGTAAATAGAATGAAAATAACATTTAACATAAAAATATCAATCCTGGCTATTACTGTTTCTAGCTACATTTATTATTTATGAAGTACCTGGAACATACCTGATGAAGCCCTAACTTAAAGGACTGGCAACGTTTTAGGGCAGATCTTTATTACTACGTTATTTTATTATTTGCAACTTCCATACTGCTCAGTGTGGATTTATGGCTAAATCGTTGACAGTATTTTTGCAAACACCTTTTAAAAAAATCATGTGTAAATTAGCTTAAAATGGCTCAAGTGCTCAGCAGAAATAACTTGGAAGTATTACAATATAAATAAGATAAAAAAATATAAGAAGATGATATTAACAAATGAAAAACATATTTAAATATTAAAATCAAAAAAAGATTTAATAATGAAGTGAAATGGAAGTAATTCATATTAAGTGTTCCCTTTAAGATTTCACAAAATGATAACTCAGTATGAAACAGCGAGCTCTCAATAAAGCAGCATTTTAAAACAATTTTTTTTCCATGCAGATTTTTTGAGCTGATTACAAAGTGAAAGACTTCTTGTTCCTATATGTCATTTTCCAAACACTGGACTTCTACACTTCAAATTATCTCCAAGGGTCAATACAGACTTTTTTTGCTTTGCACAAAAATAAAAGGGATTCCTTATTCTTAAATTTAGAGACATTTTAATATGCAGAAGAGGAGGTGCTATTTTACTTCTGAAAGAAATACATGATCTTGCTAAGTTCTTCTAAGTTTTACTGGAAGTATTGTTACCTGGTGTGTTGAGGCTCACCTCCAGTTTCTCTGGCTGTGTAGGGGATTATTCCTGATACTGCAGAGTTTGTTGCTGTTCAGTGGTAATTTTGACAAGAGTGACTTGTAGTTAATATGGAATTTCCTTGATTCAGCCCTCATGTCACCATGTGCTGCCATGCCATCCTCAGACTTTTGGATTGCTGTGTGACTTTATTTGGCACCTATTTACACTGTGCTGCCAGTTCTGTAACATGCTGAATGTCATAACGCCACTTCCATCCTACCTCGCTGCTTCCTTGATGCTGTCTACTGTACCCCTTTAGTCCCTGTGCAACGGTAGAAAACTTAAATAGTTCCAGAAGAAAAATTCCAAATCCAAGACATGGTATAATGTGTACATGATAGTGAAATGTTTTTTCCTCAAGTGCCTGTATTCTCTCGGAAATGAAAAATAGATTATTTTATTTCCTACTAAAGTCTAAAATTCATGTGAAAAAGAGGACATTCTTAATTCTGAGAGATTAATCAGAAGACAGGAATGGATATTCTACATTTTCTCCCTCAGTTTAGTATCTCATCTAAGCAACAGCATGCCCTGTACATATAAAGTCTTTCCTTCAATGCATATATCCTAAACAACTTTGTCCTTGCTAGTGAGGAGGAATATACACTATGACAAAGTGTGTGATAGAGATGATTTTTAATGGAATTTTTCTTTGCTAAGGACGTAATGATACAGCAGCCTCACAGCACAATGTCTTATTCTAGAGATGAACTGTCAGTTCATTCATGTCATTCAAACAGCAAACTTTCCTTCCCTTTTCTATAAAGCCAAGCATTCAGCATTCTCATCATTTGAGAACTATAGCAGTTCCAAACAGGCCTAAGACAACATTATTGCATGCCACAAATCAGTCTTGCAAGTTCAAATGATGAAATGCAAAATGTCAAACATATACTTTTTTCTTGTCAAATTCATATTCTTCTACCGTATATATAATGTACAACTTCTGTAACTTCCATCAACTTGCTAGATTTCTTGAAGGCAAAAAGACAGTTCCTGAAAGTCATTTTTAAGGTTTAAGGTTTTTTAAGAAAGAAATTTGACAAGTATTTCCTTCTGCAAATCCTCTCAATAGAGATTAAAAACAAACAAACAGACAAGCCAACACACAACAATGTCTACAATGTCTGTCTTCTGTACAATTTATAATTCTACTGATTTTGGAATAATTTTTCTAAATATCTGAACATTTTCTCTGAGCAATCTACTTTGACAAAGTTCTTGTCGTGGCACTTTCAAAATCTCATGGCATTCATGACAGGGACAGTAAGCTGTATTTGACAGCTGAAGCATAAAGGGGGTAAGTAACTCATGCTACACAAGGCTCTACCTCAAGGATCAACTTCACTGTGGACTTCATGTACTACTTCCACAAAACTGTTAAATATTAAGCATTAACAACCAAGTTACTATCATCGAAGTTTTGCAACCCACAGTTCCAAAAAAATACACTCATACAGAACACTACATAGGCATAAATATAATGAATGTTAAATCATTTGCAGGATCTTTGCAATGTAATTCTGCTGTTATTTTTAAGCCCTAAGGTAGCAAAAGCACTCAAGAACACTTCTACACTTGAAGTCAAGACTGACCATAATTACTTTGCTGAGCTAAATTACTTTGCTGAGCATTACTTTGCTGCAACCTCAAACAAGGCTCTGCTCCTAAGGTCCTTGTGTTAACTGTACCACAAAGACCATTTCAGTACCTTTTGCCTAAAGTTGTCTCCTTCGCTTTTTGCTGATATGAAAATATAGTTGTTGTCTTCATTTCTCTCTTCGGGAATGTGGTGAGTCTCTAAGAAAACACATTTTTTTCTCTCTAACCCCCATTAGAATATACATGCTAGATTTGTGCTTTATTTCTTTCTTAATTTCTGTTTTACATGGTGGTCTAAAAGCATTTCACAGGTGTTTGCTGGAACTCATTAGACTATTTGGAACTCCTTCATGCTCTCTAAAAGGCAATTAAAATGTGTCTGCAAATTACCTCATGTGGTCTGAAGCACAGCTGCCTCTCATCCCCGTTACTACGCGGTGTGTCCAAACAGAATAGAAAAGCAGCTTTGATACCTGCAGTTTACAAAGGCAAATCATGCCTTCATGAGTGACAAAAACCCTCTGCATGCTTCTTAAGTCTTCAATGCATTTGCCTTTGTTGCCACATTAAAAGAAAAAAAAAAAAAAAAGATAACGAGTGAAGAGAAACAACTAGTTAATTAAGTAAACATAGACAATAGAAAACCAGCAAGTACTCAAGTACTTCACAGAGCAATTGCTGCATACTTACAAAACATAGGTATGTGCAAAGATAGCAGGTAAAGCATAAGTGACTCTAAGTGGATAAGATGCATGGGATAGAATTTCTATTTCTTGCTCCTGCTTGAAAGGGAAGGGTAGAAAAAAAAATCCATTATCCTAGCAGGTGTACTTATAGAACTTATTATCGTTCTGCAAAGATCTGGCAATTAGAAACTCAGTTCGCTTCTGATTTTAGCTACTTTTCAGAGAGATCAAATTCTCTTAAATGAAGAATTTTTTACTTCTCTCTCAATCCTTACTGAACTGTTCACTTCAGCGGAAATTCTGCCTTACTAAAGGCTGAATGAAAGAACCTAAAAGCCTTTCTGTTTCAATTGTTTTGTCCAGTCTATTTCACTTTTAAAAATAAGCTATTTAGGACACTGTACATTTATGTTTTCCCATCAGCTGTTGACAAATAGAACTAAAATTCAGCAAGGTGCTTAATCACATGCTTTACTATATGCATTTGGCAGTTTTAGAGGAGCATGGAGTTATCCAAGTCTGAAATGGAAGGGTTCAAATCCAAAACTGTTTTTCTGGCCAGCTGCAGAAAGGAAATGGCATGTGTGGCCTTTTTTATACTCCAGGGGCAACGCAGAGTCCAGAATAGCTTCCAGGCTATAGCCACATCCTCAGATCTCCCTTCTGTTCTAACATCACCACTATAAACAGCAGCGAGGAAGGCTGCAAATCCATTAACCTTCTTGTATCTTCAGCACCCATCGCATCACATGCACCTTGAGCTCCAGTTATTGCCTTGTTCCTGCCCAGCAGTAGCTGACCCCTCAGCCCCCCTCTAATATTTTCTCACTTCTTCTCCCCCACTCAGCTGTGATCTCCACTTAAGCCTCTGCAGTCACAACACTCCACTACATACAGCTGCAAAAATCCCCAACAAAACACCCACGTTTATTCCAGACAGATTTCCATCTCTCCCTTTTCTCTGCTCACCCTCTCTTTAATTTCAGTCTTCAGTCTGTGGTACTCATTCCCTTCCTATTACTCTCTTCCAGTAGGCCATACAAGATGAGTAAGTAACTGCTATATGTTTTAAACAAAGCAATGTCTGGTAGGTACAAAACAACATACTGTTGCTTAATGGGAAATTTTACATGAGACCTGTCAATTAAATTCTGGGTGCAATGGGACTCCTGTGAAAGTAGCAGCTGTAGGTCTGAAGGCAACCCTAAATATTTTCTACATTTGAAAGTGCAGTCACATACTAGTAATGCTGAGTGAAGTTCTTAGGCTAAATTCCAATTCCTAACACGTAGAGGAGAACTGCAGATTACAGCAAGATCTATCTGTAGATACACAAGAACAAAATGTAGTCTAGAATGTAACTTACATAGTAATTACACAGAACAGCAAAAATCCTCAGGTGTGATCCCTCAAACTCTTATGCGAATCATTTTAGTAGACTCAGTAGGACTATGTACATATGCATGAAAAAAAAATCCACATTTCTTGACCCTGCATTTTTACAGTGCACTTACAAATGGACAGTGCATTCTTCTTACAATAGCCTAAGTGATAGCCTAAGTGTCTTTTACATGAATACAAAGTTAGTAGCTTTGTCAGTCTTACAAGACATCAGAGTAATTGTTTCAGTTCCTGATTTCACATCTATTTTCAAAGACCAGAAAAAGAATTTCCTATTATCACATAACGTTCAACCATCAGAGTTATAGAATGAAACTTCCAGTTAAACAAAATGATGCTTATAAATTCCTAGGGATATTATCTTCTGAATTCCTACAGCATCTCATCTAGTCCTTGTCCATCTTACCTGTTTGCTAAATGTATTATCGTCGCTTATCAAATAGTGTACATTATCAATTATGGATCTGATTATCATACCTTTACAAACCTTGCAGAATTGGAAGAGAATTTAAAAGTTGTATTTCAGTTTTAGAAGGCTGAATGCTTCTTCCCAGTGAAAGAAAACAAATAAAACTTAGTCAACAGATTAAAAAAAAGATTTTCCTACATGATAATTGAGCACAAAGAAATTCTTGTGGTTTTTGACAACAATTATTGAAAGCTCTTTTAAAATAGAAATATTCTGAATCTTCCAAATCTTACTCTGTGCTCAGTTTGAAGCACAGTTATGCCCAGGCCAAGACAGATACACACACACACACACACACACACTGTTAATTACATTAACGAAACAAATTCATAATCTTGTAAATAAAATGCACCCACAATTAAATAAACGAACTAGTGATGTAAGACACACTAAACAGTCTTTTCAGAATTGCAGAAATTTGGGGGTGTCATCTTGTAAACTCTCACATGACTCACTGTAGTGGTGACATCAGCTCTCCATTTCCTTTCTTTTAACGCAGTTTGAGATCCTACCGTTAAACTAATACAATATGTAACACGGTGTATTTAGTACTGCCAGTACTCAAAATCTTGATACTCGTTTCACCTGGAGCAAAGCCTTGCAGAAGTTCTACTGAGTGAATCTACAAGTTCGCTACCTATGACTCACTTAATTATCAGCTCCATTTGAAGAAGGATGATTCATGTAAACGTCTTACAGGACCTATTTCTCAATAAAGCAAAGTTTCCATTTACTTTAGAAATGAAAGATAAAGATGGACAAAAATTCTGGGAAATTATGTAGATTTCATTTAAATTTGATAGTTTTGATACAATTTTCATCTGTGTACTGAGCATTTTTTTTAGACTTGAAGGGAATGTACATAAAGGAAATTTGCACTGTTCATGAATAAGAAAAAAACCTATTACTTCATTACAGTACACATGTTCAAACCTGTCTAGTTATTATTTTAACTTTACATACTTCAGGGTGTCAGTTTGCACCAGTCTTGCCATCTTAATTTAACTTTTTTGAAGTGTGCCATCTTCTTTTATGTGTTTGTAGTTGGAATAGTCAGAGGAACTGTAGCTCGTATGTACCACGTCCAGTGAGGCTACTCATCTGCACTCAATTATGTATTAAGTATGTGCTGAATCATGTTAAAAAAAAATCTTTTTCTTCATATTGAATTAAATAACATTTATTCCACTTCATCCTACAGATGTATCGTTTTCATTTCACTAGAGACTGTTACACGTATCTAAGATACCTTTTCTGGTGTGCTCTTCCCCACTCTCTCAAATTGACACCACTTGTCCAATTGACTGACATAACTTAAATATCCTTACCAAATAAAAAATTATAGTGGAAATAGTGAAAGACCTATGCATAAGCATTCCAGAAAACAAAACAAAACAAAACTAACAAACAAATAAAAAAGAAACCAAAACAAAATGACAACAACAACAACAACAAAAAAAAACTGCTTCTCATATGAGGTTCTTTTTTGGTTTAAAAGAGTATGTAAACCAAATGTCTGCCACCGATTTTGTACTTTTACAAGCACTAACATTTTAACAGCAGAAATGTTAAATATCAACGTAATAGATGAGCATTCCACTAAAAGGCAATTTCACTAAATACCACAGGTATTAATCTTTCTGAGTCTTAATTATACCCTTTTGACATATTATCCTTATCTGACCTTTCCTCCAGAACTGCAGTGAATAGATGTGAGATAGGTAGGCAAATTCAGTTACAGTTTCCCCCAGACATGCATCAGTTTAATGCAAAGGAAGGAATGGACATAAGGATGCAACTCACATGCAGTGCGGAAAGCCACTAAGCCACTATTTTCTGAAAGTTATCAATTAAGTTCTAAGCTTTTGTTCCAGGATATTCTAAGCAGCTTACCTTTTCTGGCTTTGGCCACGCCACAGAAAATAAAGTTTTAATGAGTTACCAAGACCACAGACTATAAGATATTGCTGAAGAACTAAACTGAAGTAGAACCATCCAAGCAACATTTAAAAACAATTAGTAATGGCAGCCCTTAATTGAAGAAACTGAATTTCAGTTGAGAATAGTAAGGACTGGCAGTTCCAAGATTAAAAAAGTAATGATTCTGCCATTAAGCCACACTCATGCCAATCAATACTGAAAAGCATCCAGATTTTTTTAGATCAACTGAATAAGCAAAAGTGGAAAGCTGGGCATATAAGATTTAGGAAATGTTGCATGAAGAAGCATAGTGTAGTGAACAATGGACAAGAAATCCAAGTACCACTCTGAACCAAAGCAAGTTGCTTAATCTTTCTTGGTCACAGTTTTCACACTGATGTTTGAGACGTTCTCTCTTACTATTACCCACTCTTGTCCAATGCTCACATCATTCTTCATAGCATTAACAAATGTAGGGGGACATTTTATTACATGTTACACAGTTTAACTCTCAAAGTGAAATTTTGCTTTATGAATTCTCCATCACATGTACAGCAATAAAGTGTATCTTACGAAAGTTTTATAGCAATCCATGTCCTCCACAAAGTTCACAGCATGACCTGTTATGCAGCATAAATAATAGTCTGTACCTGTAATGGCCCTTCATTAGAAAAACACAGCCTATAAGATATTGTCTGAAAGTAAAGCAGTGACAAATTTTTGAGCTAAAACGCTTGCTGATTCAGTCTGAGACTTATGGTTGATTTTTTAGAATGTTTTCATGTTTAATTACCTTCTTAGCAATGTTTTAGTTGCACAATCATTCTCATATGTATCATTAAGCTGAGTACAGCCTTAAGATGAATTCTTATCAATGTATGTGCACAATTCTACTTGAGAATACATTATCAACCAAGTAAAATAAAAATATGCTAATTAAAACACAAACATATCTCCAGAAACGCAGACTTTCTGTAAACTGAAGATGTTCTTCTCACTGTTTATTATTTGTATTTTAACTGGAAATTAACATAAAGACAAAATAAAATAAAAGATTACAATGATGAAAATTAACAAATACTGAGTTAGTATATATTTGCAAATGTCTTTTTAATTATATGAATCAAAAGCTTTTTTTGCTATATCATACCTAAAAATGATTATTTGTCTGAGACAAATCCATACCTGCTTTTCAGAGTCCTTCCAATGATCCCAGTTTCCTGAGTAGAAACAGCAACTAAGTGAATAATATTTTACAAGTATTTATTCTGTATACCTGCACTGATTAAAAATAAATAAATAAAATAAAAATAAAAATAAAAATAAAAATAGCTCTTTAAATTCATATTGCATTAAGAATTCCTATTTTGGTGATATTTTGTTCATTCAAAAATGTTAAATGGTTATTAACTCTAAATGGCAGGATATGTGTCCTTGAAATTTCTGATTGGGGATGTTGATCCACTTCATTGTATTCTTCATTTCCTCTCATGTTTCAGGACGGACTACTAAAGTGGTTTTAGTAGTTCATATCCACGCATATAAGAAAATTAAGCAGAGATCTCCAAAGCTATGCCTATTTGCAAATCCTAAAGAGCTTTAATAAGAGAGGACAAAATTGTATCCCTACAATCACTAAAGTATTCACAAAGGGTATCTTTTTTCAGGATTAAACCTGTTGGATTACGTATAATCACTGCGTATGGTGATCCAGTCTTTTTTTCTGAGAAATGTGTGTTTAAATTCCTAATCATGTACTTCTGGGAATGGACTTCACTGTTAAAATTTCAAGTGTCCAAGACTGAACTTTCAAATCTTTAAGACGGGTGAGAAACAGACAGGAGAAAAATGACTATTTGGTACACATATATGGGAATTCTGTGAATTATAGGAAGGAAACATATTCAAACATATTAAAGTCTAATTTCTTTTATTTTGATTAAGGTGCTAGTGAAAGTTATTTCTGTAAAAATGTCTCCCATACTATTACCACCTAATACATGCATATGTAATTATAAATGTAATTATGCTAATTGTTTTAAATAGTTTAATGTGAATTGTGTCTATAGAGTTTGGGTTTTATTGATTGTGAAGGTAAAAGAAGAGTTTCAAAACTGATGTAGAGCAATGCTTTTATTGCTCAATGGATTAACTATCCCTCACATTACTGGTGTCTTACCCAAAGGTATTGTACCTAGTGGATTAGTACTTCAAATGCTGCTAGGATACAAAAGCTCTTTACAGTAAAATCCAAGACTCTAGTAATTATTATCCAAGTCTTTCAATGATTTTTTGATGTTTGGGTTGAGCTTTCAGGAAGAAGATTAAAAAAGAGAGAGAAAAAATGAAAAAAATATTTTCAGTTGATATAAGAGTCTTCAATGTCTCATATATCGATTTTCTTCAGATCTTTAAATTCACAGTGTGACTTATATTCCATGAAATAGGGTCATTGACATCTGAAAACGTACTACGAAAAATATACACTTCATATCCCATGGACTGAAACACATAATTGTCTAATGAAAAGGTTATCCAGTGTGTTAAATCCATCACTTACAGAATTTTTTTCTTGCTTCTAAGTGAACAGATTTTGCTGCATTTTAACAGAGGAAAAGCTTTGTGTTGACTGAAAAAGTCTGTGGGCACTGTACTGTTGGACCATAAGCATAGAGTGCCTTTTTTTCTAAATGCAGGATTTTATACAGTCATATCCCTAAATTGACCACCACAGTTATATGTTCTTTGGCTTGCAAATTCCTGTTTCTTGTACTACTGCCATTTCTAGCATTTATCAAAACAAAATAAATAAGGGCTAACATTGAAAGGAGACCTTGAATTAAATACTGATGAACAAAAGCACTCAAAAACCATTAGCAAGCTGTTTCACAACACGACACTGCCTTTAAAAAATACAACCTCTAAGACAGTGCTTACTGGAATCTTACTTATTTCGCCTCTATAAAATATTTTTTATTACATTTTCAAGCTTTTTTCTTTATGCACATGAAAGCTGTGATTCTGTGTAATCAAATGATCACTAGAGCAGAGGCTTAAAGAAACCCATGGCACAATGTATGATTCATACTAACTTTTCTTTTACCAGTTACACTGTTAATGCAAAGTAAACTAAAAATTGCAGTTTTCTCTCCAACAAAATTACAAAATAAATGACAAGATATGCAATGGCATCCTGTAAACTATTAAAATAACCAGATTATATTTTAAAGTCATGGAGGAATGAACAATTGTATTTGCATTTAAGTTTTTACTATTCTCACTGAAGTCAATTAAATTACTAACTTTAATTTAATCACACCTGTGTTTATCAGATTAGACCTTAAGTTTCTATTTTTTAAGCAGACTAATTGCTGGAAGAATTTTTTACATTTCCAAGAAGTCTTAAGTCTTTCTTATTTAAAACAAATGAAATATAAACAAACAATTAGGAGACTATTTACAGTAATTTTGACTGGAAGACTGATATTCCAGGTTCTTTATAAGTGTTATCAAAAATGAGCAGAAGAATATATTTATTTTGCTTTTTATGCTCTAAGTGGTCTGAAGCTGTGCAGAATTTATTCATGGACAGCAATAAACATGTAATCTCATCACTCCCTCACTTTCATGTTGAAGGAGACCTCGATATTGCCTCTACCAAGATATGTAAGAGAATAGTAGATTTGGAAGCATGATAAACAAAAAGGAACCTCCACAATAGGTACTGACAGTCAGAAAGGCAAGAAAAAAAATATATATATATCAAGCATATTTCATCCATTAAAGCCTTGCAGAAACAGAACAAATATATTTTAAAAGCTTTCTTTAAAAAAAAAAAAAATTATCAAAGAATATAAAATATTTTTATCATTGTTATAGGAGGAGCTGTCAAAGTATCCTATGCCCTGTAGTTTAGTTTAAACCTTTTAATGAAAGTTGGCAATTTTTGGTACTTCGTTGTAAGTAAAATGTGATTCCTAGAGGACTAAAGTGATGCAATGCATGGTTTGGATTCCTATTCGCTCCCTGACCGGGACTCCCAGAAGATGTTTACTTCTATCCCCACAAAAAAGAGCTAGACACCCCATGAAAAAGACAGAAACATGGATATCAAAATCCCTTACTAACACTCTTCCCAATATCTTGAGTTTTAAGTCGGTCAGTATCTAAAAGCATAGAACTAGACAATGGATTCAACCATGCATCAATTCTAACACAGATTTTGCTCAATTTTTGAGCACTATTCTACAATTTCAATGTGGTGCAGAAGTCAGCATACCTAACAGGAGGACAACTGTTGTTTTTTTTTCCTTAAAATATTCAGGATAAACAGATGTTTTCTTCACAGTTCCAGGGGACTGCTGAAGGGAAGGTTGTCCCTGCACTGCTTGGGAGAACCCATAAATGAAACCCTTACTGAAAATATTCACCACTCTCAAGTATTACAAGCCAAAACACAAACAAACAAACACAAAAGCAAAAACAAACAAACAAAAAACTGCCATCCCAAATAACCAAGCTGCCAAATTTTCCAAACCCTTATGACCATCACGAAGCCCACACGTTTAAGAAATCACATTCTGGACTCCCTGGAATCTCTTTTCCATCTTACTTCAAAATTCAATCACCTTCCTGGAGTAGATCTACTGCTTCTGAAGCTCTTGCTTTTTATGGACCAAGAGATAAAATACCGTAGTAAAATAGCTAAAATGGCCAGTGCAATACTGACTTCAATATAGATTGTTGCTGCTGATACAGTTTTTCACCGAGGGATTTTTCATTTTGTCATAAGCTTGTAAGGCTCTGGCGCAGACAAAAGGAATGAGCCTGCTTTCTGCACGGGTGACCCTCACTGGAACGACTCACTGATCCGCACCTAGTCATGTTTGCTGCTCTCGCTGGATGTGGCCCAGGAAGTTTGACTGCAAGTCTCTGAAGTCTTTGGAACATTTATTCCTGATTTCTATTGATCTTAGATCATACATTTATAGACATATTGATAGTATCTCAATTCTATAACCCATATATATGTGTGTTCATCTACATTATACAAAGAGATATCTATCTGAGGCTTTCACTCAATAGTTTTCTACCGTCTTGTATCTTAGGAAACAGTTATTTGAGTCCATTCAGGAGAAGTGATGTCAAAACACTAAAAATGGTGTTTCACTCTAAAGATGGAAGAGTTTGAATGTTGTCAGTTAATCTATAATGATTGACTTCTCCACTAGTACTATAGCAATAATATTACGAAAGATCAAATTCTGATCTCTGTAAATAAATACAGCCATTCTGTATTTACTACAACAGGAATTAGAACCAGACTTGTTACAGGTTCCCTGGACTCTTGCTATATAAAAGAAAGAAAGAACCAGAGTTGTTCTCTTATGCATGACTAACACTATTTTCTGAGTTAAGACATACATTAACCTTTGTCTGTTTTGGTTTCGGTCATTTAAAGGGTTTATGATAAGTCACAACAAACTAAGATAAAGACAAGCTTGAATTAATTCAAGAGAATTTATTTTGGTTTCAGAGCAGTAATTATTGTGCTTCTCATATATTGAAAGATGGGCACTTCTATTGACACATGCTGGAAAGATTTCCAGCGAGCTCACATGTGGGGTTCCCTGTTCACGAACAATGTATTGTCTGTAACTGTAAGCAAGCGAGCTTCAAGTACGGTTGTAACCAGGTACAAAGAAGTCAAGGAATGAGTGTTCCTATTGATGGGACAATGGGAAATATTCTTTACTAGTTTGAGTAACAAAACATTAAAATTATTGATAGCGTTCTAATTAACACTAGTAGAAAAGCACAGCAGGAATTTATTAAAAATGGATTTATCAGTGCATCAGAATTCACGATGTTTAAGGCAAAAGCAACCAGGGCACTTTGAGTAACAGTTTTAAGTGGATGATTAGCTAAGGGGATTCAACACTTAACAGCCAAAATAAATTACTATAATTATTTTATTACCTATGCTAACTGATTTCATTGTTTTCATTGAAATAACAGCTCCCTAAAGAACAGAATGTTGCTTCAAAGAATCCCAGCTGCAAGCTCCGTGTTCTCTTGTGGCAATCAAAAACAACAACAAAAATAGCTGTCATTAATAATACTCTTAATAACTATGCTACAGCATCTTAGAAATACATTCCACATTTTTCTGTACACCTGGACTTGAATATGAAGTTTTCTAGCCACTGGAGGGTTTTAGGTGGAATTAAAATACATCTATAAAGCATTTATTAAAATAAACATGAATATTTATGGAGAACAATGGAATGCTTTAAATAGATCTTTAATAAATAACTCTGTGATTAGCTGAGGAGCCTGAGAATTGTTTTAATTTGACGTTAGAAGAATTATTTAAAAATCTGTATACTGCTTTTGCTCTTACTGTGAAGTGTTAAAAATATATACTGTATGCCAGAATGATTTCCAAAGAACCTTAGTGAAACGTATAGTGAATTTTTATGGAGTTCTTCTACATCACTTTTGAGATCCTACCCAGGTCTGGCTTTGAGTTAATTTGTATTCATACCAGTGTGTATTGCTGTTCAATACCTGCTGCACCCTCCGTTTTCCTTCCCACATTTTCCCCCTTTGCAGGCTCCCATCTTACACCCTGCTACAATTCAGAACCTACTGGAAAAACTCCAGTTTTAGCTTATGTGAACTATGGATCGGACTCATTTTCTTCAGCTCCTCTTGCACCCTTAAAACAACAGCAGTATACAAGAAAAAGTACTAATGGCTTAATCTGCAGGCAGCATTTTACTGATGTGCACCAGACCTGCTTCAGACTGATACTCTAAAATGTGCACCTTCCCTTTCTATAGCTGTTAACAAACTAGAACTGTGACGCTGTAAGGCTCTGTCATATTACGGACAAGAGAGCTGAAGTTCACTGTGTTATCCAAAACAGACACAAGTAGGTGGGACTGAGTCCAGGAGCAAGAAGGCACATCTCAAGGACACTGATCAGCAGCACATTTTGAGCGACCGGTCTACGTCCTGCTTTCTTAATGCCTTAACAAATGACTAGTCCTCCTGCACAGCTGGGGAAATGAATCACTGTAATTTTTTGTGGGTTTTCTTTGTTACTTTGTATAACATAATACACTAGTACCACACATAACTGGACACTGAGATTTGCCCATTCGTTTCTTATGTCCTGTCAATAACATTTTGGGTGAAACCGACATTATGCTAAAGACAGCAAACAACTACCTACGGTACAGCTCACCATCACTTTGCCAGAAGAACCATGACTTTAAATCAAAACAAGAAATGGAGACTCGCAGAGCCTCACAGTGGTAATACAAGCTACAGAAAGGCCCACTGAGCCACCACATTTCTATCTGTAAGGTAAAATGTGTGAGTCTCAGTCCACATTACGGAGATTGTCTCATTACCTTAACAAAAAATACTGAGTCAAGAATCTGGCCTAAGCTCCATTTTGAGAGACTGTGCACAATGTGCTGATACGGCTTCAACAGGGTATCACAGCCTAATGAACCGATCGTGAAAATCGGTGTACTGTTGTAGAATCAAAAGAAAACAGATTCATGAACTTCCAGCTAGAGTGCAAAATACTGAAGAATTGCCACATATTGTTTATTAGTGATACCAGAAATCCGTCAAACTGTCAAAAATGTCTTAGTCTGATTACATGCTTTTTTGTTGTGCCTTTTTTTTTTTTTCTTTTAAAGAAAACAACTTTCTTGAAAGGAAAAGTAGAATAATGCATGTAAAAAACTTTGTGAAGTGAAATGACACTTTTATTTGCCAACAATGCTCACAAAGTTGCTGGCAAAGTTGCTGGGAAAAGCAACGTCAACTAAATAAGAACTGGCATTAATGAAGACAGACTTAAAATTTAAACCTTCAAAATCAGGCATTAAATATGTTATGGTCTCTCAGTACCATTAAATCATGTTCACTGTGTGCATCTACTGACATTTTCAAAGTTAATATTTGGACATCTAACACCAATAAGAGTAATGTAATCCTCAATGGGTTTTGAAAAAAATAGTATTTGCATTAGTAGTCATGCCATAACAGTACAGAACAGTATGAAGAAAATTGCTGAAATGTTTAGAATATGAAACATTTTTTACACTGACTTTGGAGTATTAAAATCATACTTTCAATGCTGCAAAAATGCAAATGGTTGATTTTAATTTCCTTAATTTTGTATTAAGAAAATCTGAAATCTCTCTATTGATTATACAACACAGCTATTTGCATTGCTTGTAATTAAAACTCCACGATATCACAACAGCAGTAAACAAGAGTAGGGAGCACCGCTGTTAGAAACCTGAGACTGTATTTTCAGTAATCCAATACTTCGATGAGATGTGGGAGAAGCTGACTGGCTTTAGGCCTCTAGCTCCTTCACCACTCTAAGAAGGAGGAGTGCGGCACGAGCACGACGCAAGCTGCGCCCAGCTGCTCAGCACAGCCCGAAACCTGGGGCTCCCCAGCGGCCTGAGCAGGTCCCGTCACTGGGCCACGCTCCTGCCCAGCTTTTTGTGTGGCTGCTCAGTAAAACCTGCAAAGAAAACCAAAAGCCGACCCAGAAACTTTGTCACAGCAATCATTTTGAGGTCCCGTGGCAGTTCTCTGTGCAGCCACACAAACTGCTGGTCGAGCACAAGCTGGGCAATGGGCAGGCAGAAGCTCTTTGAAGGGCTGCTCACTGGTACCAGCACAGCTGCTGTGGGGCCAAACTGGCAAACAAACTGGATTTAAAAACCCCAGACGTTCCTTTTTGCCACTGAAGACAGCTGGGCTTTGTTTCAAATTGTTAATAATTTTATTCATGCTGGTTCTGGTGCACCTCAACACTCGCACCTGCCCAGTGGGGAGCAGGGTGGCCAGATTAGCAGGGCCCCCCGAGACAGAACCTACCCAAAGTTACCACCTGCTTTTGAGACTGATGCTACTATACCTTATATGTTAACTCTTGGATTTGGAGTTGCTTTTCCTCAGCGCTGGAATTCAGTCTCTTTGGATATATCTATCAGTCAACAAAATGTTCTGCAAACAAGTTGTCAGCCTGTTTAAGCTGGGTGTAAATACTCAATCCTACTTCATCACTTTAGGACAAAATTAACCTCAGATGCATGAAGTGCCCTTTATCTTTCACATAGCATCATCCTCAAATCATTTTTTTCAGTCTTCACATCTTTTAATAACTCTATTTAAAATGATCTATTCTTCTGTATTCTCCTGTCTATCGCTGCCGATTTCCATGATGGTCCATGTGCACACATACAGCAGAAGCCTCTTCCCCTCCTAATTACAGCCTGTTCCTCTCCCTAACTAGAGGCACAGGGAAGAAAACAAGGACTCTGTGACATCAAACTCACTTATGCAGTAATGAACTGTGATGCTACAAATAGTCGAGTGTGGCAACCTGGAATGAATCACAGCCAGGGAAGGATGATGAGAACAGAAATGTTTTCTCTTATGCACACATCTTGGTAATTAGCTACAGTGGACAAAAGCATGCAGCAGCAAACATGATGCTCCTTTCGTTTAAACAAATTTCAGGAACTGAATTCTGTCTGGAAAAGTGCTGAAATAATTCATCGTATGTAATGATCAACAACAAGGTGGTCACTTACCTGAATATATATATATTTTTTTTTTTCCCCAAAAAATTAGGATCCAAGGAGACCATGGATTTAAAAATATTTGTTATGCAGAACAGTGTGAAATGGTTGCAACATAAATTGGTTGGCTTATAAATTTTAAGCCTGGAGGTAAAGACTGAATCATAATGTGATGTAAATCAGTCAAACCCCCAGAACATTACAGGCTGATTTACACCAGCTGAAGGTCTACCTCCATGTATTAAATTAGTCTTTACACAGAGTAATCTCACAGTAGCAATGAACTCACAGAGATACGAGAACTGAGCCAAAGTTAAAAGAAAACAAACCAAGAAAAGTGCAGGCACATCCGAAGCTGTTTAACAGCGTTCAGAAGAAAAGAGGCAATGGGGAATGTCCTTCTTCCCTCTACTGTCATTCATCTTGCAACAACTAACGCTCAACCACTGTAAAACACAAAGGCAACAAGATCCATCTATACTTCAGCGCCTCTCCAGCGCTCTCAGTGACTGCCCAGAGGATGTCTCGCGCCGGCAGCTGGGGTCCAGCCCTCCCAGTGAGATCACTTGGCTTTACAGGGGGTTACACAGCTCCTGGGTGAAGAACTCCAGAAGCACGCTGGGGAAGGCTTCACCTCAGGCTCTGGGCAAACACTTTGTTTAATGTAACCAAACAGTATCTACTGCAAGGTATAGAGAAATTCCAGGCTTGATTTTAGCTAGATAGGCAAACCTCAGAAGGAACACAGGTACTCTTTATATGAACATTTGTCTGATTGCTAAATCCAGCGAGAAACCACTCTTTCCATTATTTGAATCGGTTTTGCATCCAATTCTACTCCACAACTCAAAGGTATAAATCAAGAAAAAATCCAAATTGTGACGTAAACTGGGATATAAATTACAGCAGTTATGAATCAGTCAAAAAAAAAAAAAAAAAAAACAGAGAGAGGAAACTGAGGAAGAAAATAAGAGAGCAAAAAGAAG